>JBBPDB010000108.1:11338916-11362825 GCA_037974465.1 Brachypetersius altus
AGCTCGCTTTGTGCTCTGGGACACAGTCATGCTGGAATAGAAAAGGTTCTTCCCCAAACTGTGTTCACAAAGTTGGAAGCATGGCGTTGTTCAAAATGTCTTGGTATGCAGAAGCATTATGATTGTCCTTCACTGGAAGTAAGGGGCCTAAATCCTGAAAAACAGATGTGTTCCAATACTGAAACTGAAAAATCATTATTCTCATTCCAAAATGCTGTGGCTGTGCATTCATTTCAAACATGTGCAAACCTCACTCCTAACATTGTATTTTGTTTGTATTTTGTAATGCATTTGGAACAAAACCCTTATTAAACATTGTTTATGCAATTAGTTCTGAATTATTGACTGAATTCAAAGTTTAAATAATATTTAAAACATGTATACAGTGCAATATAGTGAATATGAAATATCACTCATTCCTGCACACATACACACACAGTGATGATGGAAGTTTGCTTGAGGAGTGTTGAGGGGGAGATAAGAATGTGTGCATGGAAAGGGGGGCTATCGTAACACAGTTAATGATTGACCCCCACCCAACTCTAATGATTACACTGTCGGGTTGTGGGAGTTCACTCAAAGTTCAGTCATATTTACAAGGTCTTGGGGAGAGAGAGAAGCCGAGCGAGAGATCGCCTTTTCACTGGGTCATTTCATTTCACTGAGGCCACTCCATGAGTGAGTTTAACAGTCAGTGTGTGAGTTACTCAAGATGTGGTGGAGTTGGAGTGAGCATTCTGATTAGTGTGTGCAATGTTTTTTCACCGTACCTAATATTAATTCATAACATTAATTCATTTTGGTATTGTGTTACCAGATCAGTATTAGTCTGTCTCTCATTATTTTGCTCCCATTTATTCTAATTTTATTGATGCTGAAGCGAATCGTAAAGGATCAATAGTGAATTGAAGTCTATCGAATCGCCACCTGTTTTAGTTATATCATCGTTGATTCTTGTTGCACCCTCATCTCTCGCTCTCTCTCTATCCTCTCTCTTTCCTCACTCTTTCTTTCTCTCTCGCTCTCTCTTTCTCTCGCCCTTTTTTCTTTCTCTCTTTACCTCTCCCTTTTCTCTCACCTCACTGTTTTATTCTGATTTTGCTTTTTTGTGTTTCTTTCCCTCTCTGCATAATCAGGTTTAAAATCAGAGGGAAGGAGTGAAGTGATAGACGAAAGAGAGGATGAGAGGATAGCAAATGAACATTTGCTGCACACACCAGGTGAGAGAATTCCCATCACTCCCTCTCTCTCTCTCTTGCTTTCCCCCCATATTTCTCTCACACTCACTCCCTCACATGGATAGCAGGTTGCATTACATCCCAGGTGAGAGCTGTGTGTGTGTGTGTGTGTGTGTGTGTGTGTTTGTGTAATTCTTATGGTGCTGCTCTAGTGCTGCTCGCTTGTTTTGCTTCTGCTTCCGTTGCTGCTGCTGCAGTGCAGAAATAACGAACAAGCTTTTCTCCTCAGCTAGATCGGCAACGTCGATTCTTTCTGGCAACCGGCCAGCTTATTTTCTGTGTGTGTGTGTGTGTGTCTGTGTGTGTCTGTGTGTGTGTGCATGTGCGGGCTTGTGCATATGTTTGTGTGCCAGTATGTATGCTCATACTGGCACGCAAACAGAATGTAACAATTAATTTTTTTCTGTATGTTTGTAATACAGTTCTTGCATTAACCGTGTATACTATAGCGGTTAGTACATGAATGTGTAATGCAGTGCTGATTGATTTCTGCCTCTTTTCTTTCCTCTACAGTGCCATAGCTTTATCACTGAAGCACTGTAGGCTGCTGTTGTTACCATGCAGACTTTCATTCACTCTCATTGTAAGACACTTCCCCATCCTTTAGTGCTTAACTGGAAGAGGGGGAGCACTCACTGGTACGTGTGTGTCTGTGTGAACATGCTTGTGTGCGTGCAGTAGTGCATTTATGACAGAAACTAAATAAGTGTACAGTTCTAATTTAGCTTACAAATTAACTCCACGCTTCAGTGAAAGTCAAAGAAAGCAGTCAAAGTATTAGGGCTGCATAATATATCATCTAGTGTTCAGTATCACGATACTGCTCTCTGCAATGTTGACACAAATGTGCTTGTTTATTTTATTTTGCCATCTTTAACTGCTAAACAGGCACCTATCCTTTTTTTTCCATGACTAATTCGTACTTAGTCATAATTTATTCTTACATGACCATTTTCCAACCTCTGTTTACTCATGAGAAACAGTCTGGCTAGAGTGTACTGCAGATCATTCAGAAGGCAATCTTGGGCTGAAATGCTCCTTAGAACATCAGCATGCTGCCAAATGGCTAAAGTGCAGCATCAGCATGCTGCCAAATGGCTGCCAAATGGCTATAGGCTGAATGAGGAGATATATGTAAATGTGTTGGTTCTGTGAGATCACATTTGTATTTATATTTAGCATTTGACTAATGCTCTTAATCTGAGCGACAAATGTGTTCCATCACAAAAACTGATTTGGAAAGGGGCTGATTTTTGAAGGTTAGTTTCCATAAATTGACTAAATGGCTGGGGGAGTGCACTTATGTAAATATTATTAAAATGTAACCATATTTACATGCTTAAATCATTTTTAATTCCTGAAAATGTGAGGTTATAGGCACTTTAGTGTACTGAAAAGCTTTGCAATATGTAGTAAAAAATTGCCTTGCAGCCCTACTGTGCAGCTCTTCTAAATATTATATTATGATAATTAAAAACATCATATTGTGCAGGAGAGAATAAAGTGTATCTAAGTGAATTTTTTTTCCTGCATGTGTGCTTTATGAAGTGCGTGTCGTTCTAAGCCATGGCACCACACATTTGCAGGTGGGCATGGATACCGCCGTTAGTATGTCTGTTATCTCAGTATGAATCTGGTGTGTGTGTGTTTCACCTATGTTGGATCTTGTCAATCCCTTGAGATGTGACAGTGCAGTAATTGATCCACACATACATGCGTGTGCACTAGCACAAACACACACACACATGCACACACGCACACAGAGGTAGTGCTTTGCTGTCACTCACTAAGAGCAGATCTCAGCTCCCCCTCTCCTCTGCCCTCATTCCCCTGACTGCTGTCACCCCTCCTGTCATCACTGAGTGCCTCCATTCCCTCCTTTTTTCCTTAGAAAAACACCTTGAAAAACGTAGAACTGACTTCACACGTTCTACTAGGCCTCCTGTGCTAATTAACCAGATATCCCCTTCATCTCTCTCTCTCTCTTTCTCACTCTCTCCAAATAGCCATTGCTGGTTATTTTTTACTTTCGATGCTGGAGTAGCATTAGCCACAGGGCTAGATTAAATAATTAATAGCCAGTCGCCTCACATGTCTAATGAAAGCTTGTGGACAGTCTTGCGCTGTGGGCTCTTTCTCTCCTTCTCCCCTTTCTGTATTTCTGGTTCGTGTGGCTCAGCTGTGTGGGAAAGGATGTGATTGAACATCTGAGTGCCAACATGTCAGTGTTTGCGCTCTATGTACATTGTGCATTCATAAAAATTCCTCCTTATGTATATGTGTTTAGAACATAAAGTGAATATATGAGGATTTCTCTGGTGGTCCTGCCTTCCTGTGTACTTTCATGTTTTCGAGAACATCTCCCTCCTCCAGATGTCTGAGGTTCTGTGCAATAATTAGATCTATGAGGACAAGATTGTCGAGTGGTCACTTCCTATCATACAGCCCACTCAATGCATGTTTATTGTCATGATTAGATTGGAAATGAGGAGGAGGAGGAGAGAGAAGGGGTGGGGTGGTATTGAGAGAGAAGACAGGGTTTTATTAGATATACCTACTATACCTTGTTGCACTTGAAAAACTGTTGTATGTTTACTATTTCTGCCTGTAACTTATCTGTTGCTGCACACTTTATCAGCCACTCTCCATCCTGTCCATCAGTGGATATGGTCCACCATAGGACCCTTACTGCTCAGATATAATCTGGACACCAATATGGTAATGACATGATAAAGTGTTCAGAACCTTTGTTACTGCTAAATTGTTGATCCACCAATCAAAAATATCTAACTGTTGTTCTTTGGAGAACAACTGAACACTGGTGAAGAAACTCTGTTTAATGTGGATGCAAAAGTCAATCAGAAGTCCACCAAAGGTCTTCTGACACTAAATAAGTAGGATCAGATGTCATTAAATATGAATTACCATTAAAGAGGTTGTTGGATGTTTAACTACTTTGTCTTATTAAATGTTTTATGACTTTGAAGTGACATTATTTAATAAATTAAGTAGTTAGTTCAGTGCTTTATTACGTTCTTAATTTGAAATATGTTTCAGTTACACAACATCAGAGGCTAAGAGCATTTTTAATTAGCTTTCCCTGGGAATTACACAACCATATGTCTGTATTCAGAGCAGATATGTCAGAGTCAGGGTCACAGTAAGGTAAACACTGATAGCAGCAGGCATTCAGTAGTTGCCGTTTGTGCTTTCGCTTGCAGCTCTGTATGGATCTGTTTCTTTCTTACAATTTAGCAGAACTGATTGGTGGTCACTGGTGCACCTTCTGAGCCCGCAGACCTTCCTGCAGGTGTGTGTGTGTGTGTGTGTGTGTGTGTGTGTGTGTGTGGTGTGCAGTCACAGGCAAGCAAATCAAATTCATCCTTCCCCATTTCCTCTAAACTCAGCTATTTGATTAGTTTAATTCAATTTTGTTTGTCCCAAATTACAAAATAAACAGTGACGTTCAATTACAGCACAAATTTAGATGGTCCACAGAGATAAATGTTTGATGCAGTATAATAAAGATACATTGCACTGAGGATGGCACTTGAAAGAGGCAGTCATTCTACTACAACTGATGGAGTAACAAGACTCACTGTATGTGAGGTTGACAGAAGGTCATAAATGGGCCCCTTCGTTAAGGTATTTCCTTTCTCACTCAATACAACCTCCTATGTTTTCGCCCTCTCTTGCTCTCCTTCTCTCTCTCTCTCTCTCTCTCTCTCTCTCTCTCTCTCTCTCTCTCCTTCTCTCTCCTTCTCTCTCAGTATCTAATTAAACAGACCATGCTTTGGTGCTTGGTTCCATGCGGATAATTGTCTAGGGGGCAACTTCACTTTAGTCAGCAATTACAAGCTGCATTCCAGATTTGGCTAATTAGGACTCTAGGACAGGCAGTGTATTTGTTTGGCATTAAGCATTTGCAGGGCAGGGAATGCTCCTGATCCCTTCCTTTTGCCGCCTTGTTCCTGCACCCCCCCTGAAGAGTTAAGAAGCTGTATATTTTAGGTGCTTGCTGCAGTGTGTCGGATTCTGAGGATTCAGCTGCCAGTCAAGCTCAGAATCACACTGTTCAGAGGTTTGCCTCCAGCAGAGTCACGAGAATGAGCAAGCACTATTTGTAGACAGCTTTTCAAACTTTTATTATGACTAGAATTTCTGTTAGGGTGCTATATTCATTTCTGAGTATTTTAATATGCATGATAGGTATACAAAAGCGTAATTACCTATAATAATAAATAGGGCTGGGCAATTAATCGAAAAGTAATCAAAATCAACATTCAGAACCTATAATCGATCAAATTTTTCCAGGTCGATCATTTCGATTACTTTCCCTTTAAAAATATAGATGGTAGATAGTGTGTGTTTCCTTCAGTTATTTTAAAATCAAGTAATGCACCCTTCATTCAAAAATCTCTCACTTGTACAAAACTTGTCAGTGTCTATGAGGGCAAAAATAAATAAATAAAATAATTGTTAATTAATTACAATCGAGTTAAAATGTACAATTTTTCAACTGACCCTCAGATGTAGTCCATTAATCAAGACATTTTTGTGTTTAAATTTTGCTGCTGAGGTTTAGCCTATAAAGCTAATATTGCTAACAAACAAGTGAGGAGACAACGGTCACCTGAATCATGTTTGTCAATTTGTCACGAAAAAATCTCTGAACCCACTCAAACCTCAGTCAGCTTTTCACATGGCACAGACTTGTTGATTTGGTTTAGGAGGACTCACTGTAAGCTAGAAAAACAATCACACTTCGCTATGTCGCAGAATCATTTGAGACACCAGGAACAGGAGCTCTAATGTGATCCAAGATCTGTCCTCCTTACAACTAACAGTCCACATGTTGCCTGAAATAGTTTGGTATGTGGAGACAATTTGGGTGGCTATTGATTTCTGGTGTTTGATTATTTGGAAAAGAATTAGCTATTGCAGTTTAAGTGTAAAACTGAAAATTTGGACTTAAATGTCACATTTTGACTGATCAGCGACATCTGGAGTAGATGAAAAACTGTGTAAATTGGAACTTTTTCCTTAAATTAAAATGTATTTGAATATCTTGAGATAGTATTCTTTTATATCTCTAGAATTTAGAGACTTTTGTCCTGTTGCGCCTTATCCAAGTATTCCTCACAGTAGTAATGCAAGAAGATTTTATTATGTTGAGTTCTCCAGTGGTTTGACTGATGACTTATTCAGGATTGGACTGGCATTCTATAATGCCGTTTTGGCTCCAGCTGTGTTTGGGCTCTCTGCTCAACCATGGCATAGTGCCCGTTTCTAAAAAGCAGCCAAAGCATATTTTCTCTCTCTTTGTGCACTCTAAAGTCCATCCCACTCCAACAAGCACAATTTGTTTGCTCCCAAAGGCAACTTTCTCAATAATGGATTCAGGGAAGTAATTGTCTCAGTCTGAAAGCTGGATGGGTCATGAGTATTGCATAATCTGTAGAATATAACAGGGCCCTTGCTATTTCAGATTTAAACCAGCGCCTCCAAGTCAGGACCTCCAGCAGCTGTCCCATGATCCACTTTCTAGAGTTACTTTTTTCCCCTGCACCTTTGAAGAAAGTCTCTTTCCCGAAAATGCTCAAAGAATCCAAGATCAAAATCAGTCCCATATGCCACATCTGGCTGAATCCCTGTCTCATGAACACAGGAGGTATTTAACATTCACAAACATGCCCTCAGGTTTTTCACCATGGTTACTCTGAAGTACTTTGCAAGAGAGATATTTACTTGTTGAGGGTTCACATCTCACATTTATCATTAGGCAAAATAATTGCATTTTATGGACCCTAATGGATTTGGTGTCAACACCGCATCCAACATAAACAATTGCAATGCACTTTACATAATCAGCTACACAGTTTTCATGAGCTGATGTGATCTGATAACTCAACGGGAATCACACTGAGAGCAACCAGTTACTTGAGAAGACAGGAAAGGCTGATAATTCATATAGTAGCAAACATTGGTTGCTTACGATTCACTTCTTCAATATAATAGCTGCAGCCATAAACCTTCAGTTCTGTGTCAGATATCATTTGCATTTATTAAAGTACAAGTAAAGTGGCCCCTTATGAACACACCACAGCACACAGTGTGAACAATGTGAAATTCTTTCTCAACGTTTAACCAAGTGAAGCAGGAGGCTGCCACCAACAGGGGTGTATGGGGAGCAGTGTGTAGTGACAGTACCTTGCTCAAGGGTACGCACTGGTGTCACTAGCAGTGTTGGGATTCGAACCCACAGCCTTCTGGTTGTAGGGGCAATGGCCTTACCACTAGGCCACCAGCTGCCCCATTTTTTGTGATGTTTTCTGTGTTTAAATATCTCATATATTTAAAGTTATGACTCATTATGTTTTTGATGATCAAATGTTTGTACATATTTTGTGATATCTGTGTATTTTTTCTGTTCACAGCCTGCCGTCATTTAGTTCATATACAACAGTGTCCATGACACTGGAAAACACAAATGATGGACAAGAAAAGTGGTAAAAGAAACCTTTTCGGATATTTTTTATGAATTTGTATTTTCTTTATTGTATATTAGATATTCAAAACGTATTAGCTTTCCATATTTTGAATAAGTAAGATAAAACAACACTGTTTGCATCTAGTGACATCCAAATCCATTTTTGTAATGTATTTAACTTCATTCTTGCTTTATTTCAAATACCCCATATGTTCAGCAGACTTTGTGTATATCCAGATGACAAGCAGCTAATAGTAAATCTGGTTGGGTGTGATTTGTGTTTCAGCAAATGGCTTTCCCTCCAAGACTTCTGAGAGTGGGGGACAGCGAAAACAGCTGCCCTATTCGGTGGAGACTCCCTATGGCTTCCATCTTGATCTGGACTTCTTAAAATATGTAGATGACATCGAGAAGGGAAACACCATCAAGAGGGTGCACATACAGCGAAAGAACCGAGGTCCAAAATACAGCACACTGCCACGCAACTTCAGCCTTCCAGGACATGGTGCAAGACCTGCTGCCAAAGACACATGGGCCAACACTTCTACCTTAGGGTCAAAGCCCAAATCACGTGTTACTGAGGTCCAGCAACTTTTTGAATTCAGAGCTAGAGATGGCACTGCTGGTGGTAGCAGTGGAAGCTCTACTGCTGGTCAGTCCAAGGTTCAAAGCAGTGGCTACTTCTCGTCCCCCAAACCTGCAGATGAGGTCTCTATTCAGCCCTCATACAAAGAGCAGCAACTGGGCCTGAATGTAAGGCCACACTTGTTCCGGGCATCCAGCATGCCTGTTAATGTCCCGCACAGGAAAGGCTCAGACTCTGCTGACGAGCAGAGCCCTCAGGCCCAAAATGGCTCAACTGAGAGATTATTTCGTCCTGTGGAAGGTAGCGACAGAAGAGGAAGCATTCCTCAGGACAGGACCAGCCTGCATCAACAGATAACAGCTGCACTTAAACGAGTGCGTGAGCTTGAAGAGCAGGTCCGGACCATACCTGAACTGAAAGCTCAGATTACTTCACTAAGAGAAGAGAGGGAACAACTGCTTCAGAGGATTCAAGCCCAGTCTGAGAGAATGGTCAAATCAAGTGAAGAACACCAACCTGTATCCCAAGCTAGCAGTGATGTAGCAACACAGCAGCAGGAAGTTGCATCTCTTCTCCAGGACACTGTAGTTGACAATGAAACAAAAATTCCAGTAGAGGAGTCAGCTGCAGAACCACGGGTAGAAGGGCAAGACCTTGCGAGGCAGGCAGCTGGAGAAACAACAATGTCAGAGGAAAAGCCTGTGACAGCTGTGGTCTCTGTTCCAGTGATCCTTATCGAAAAAGCTGAGAGCCCTACTGATTCAGAAGAATCAGAGAATCCCTTGGAAGAATCTGAACATGAGCCTGAAATACCAGAGAGGCTTTCAGAACAAGGGTTGGAAAAGCAAGAGGAAACACCAGACACTTCCGTAGAAGATAAACAGTCAGAGCTATCAAAAGGGGTTTCAGCAACAGAAGAACAAGGAGATACATCCGAATGCACAGCGTTCCAAGGGGAAACTGAGGAAATTGAAGTCATGGAAGGATCAGCTGTTGCGCAAGAAAAATGGACCTCTGCAACAAATGAACAAGAGTCTCTCATTATCCAAGAATTACAACTCAAAGTCAAAACTTTGGAAGAGAGATTAAGCCAGGCCAGCAGTGAGCTTGAAAAGACAGATTCCTTACTGAAAGTGCAGATAGAGGAGAATAGATTAAAGGATGTAACAATACAGGATCTAGGCGAAAAGGTAAAAGAGACAATTGCAGTCAGCACAGAGCAAAAGACAGCAGTTCCACCACAGCCTAAGCTCATGGTTACTTGTGATGCATCAGTCAATACAGATAGCAAAATTGTCTCAGAAAAAGCAGTGTTGACAGATGCTGAACTTCAACCTGATGATGGTCCTAAAGAGACACACCTGATGTGCTCGAGCACTCAAACAACCGTAGTCCAGACTCGAGATATTCAGGTGTCAGCACAGGTGGTGACGACTGAGAAAGTCGTGGGAGTGGAAGTTGCTACATGTGACCAGGCAGTTGAGACTGATGTCCCAATTAGTCCTAGTGATATTGTGCATGTAGATACATCTGAGCCAAAAGCAGACGGGCAGAGTGCTGAAGTGAGAGACAGCACAGACAAAGATATGGTGCAAGAGGACATGAGTGAAAGTATCATCATTGAGGGTGATGTTGCTGAAGAATATGTTATAGTAGAAAAGGCTGAAAGTGAAATAGTTGAGACTGTAGCCAAAGAGATTATAGTTGTCAAGTCTTTGGCTGAAGAAAATGAGTCGGGGGAGAGTGTGAATGTGGAAAATGTGGTAACAGAGAGCTCCAAAGAAGATACAAGCACAGGACAATCTCAGCAAGACCAAAAGCAAGTGCAAAGGCAAGACACTCAGCCTCAGCCTCAGCCTCAGCCTCAGCGGGCGGCCGAAACCGCAACATCACCTGCCGCCATAGGCCAGGTTGTCAACCGTATCCAGGGACTTCTTAATGAGCAATGGGCCAGTCTGGGCAGTGGCAGTCAAGAAGGGAAAGGGGAAGGTTCACAGAAACAGCCAGTCTCAAAGATCAGCTCCATCCAGAGTCATCTCAGAGGCTCTCTCAGTGCCCTTTCAGCTTTTTATTCTCCTGTTCAAAAAGGAAATGCAGCAAAGCAATCAGGTAAATCAACTCAAACACACATGCACATCGTGACAGTCATTTTCTTTCACTAAAACTGCTTGAATATTTCAAGTCATCTTCATAAGCAGTTTATTTGTACAGTTTTGTCTGCATCTCTGTATACATGTAAATAAATCTATCCAATGTGTTTCTGGTAGCAAATACTAACATATATGTACATTGTTATTTAGTTACGAGACTGATCGTGTTAAAGCACAAACTCATGTGATGTGAACCTTATTAAGGCAAATCAATCAATAAGTACATGCATACAAACATACATACATGCTGGAAGGCTTCACCTTTCTTATTAATACAAGCACTTAGAACTGCACAATATAGGGTGAGTTGCCCTAATGTGGAAAATGTTTTGTATTTTGCATTTTAAATCCACACCCAATATACACTACAGAAGTCCAAAATACAAAATAATGCTCCACATTAGGGCAACTCACCCTACTAGTCCGTTCCTTTGGAATCTGACATTTTAACTTCTTCAGAGCTTGACATGTTTCCCACAGAATGCACCACTTTTTTACATATATTTGCATTATTTAAGAGAAACAATAGAATGTGGAAAATGTGGTAACTATACATTATCCTCTTATCATCTATCATCTTTCTACCATCAGAAGTCAAAAGCTTTTAGGGAGGATACATCTGAGTTCACACTTAAGATTTCACATAGTCTTGTGAAATTGCCCTGTCAGATGTACAAGATTTTCTAAAAGTAGCAACAACATTCTGTACACAGTGATGCAGATCAGTGATTAATAGTTCTTCACCTCGTGATCCCCCTCAGCAGAAATCAGTGAAAGCCGAATGTAGCTTCCCCAGAGCCAGCTAATCTGATGACAACGGCTGCTTAGATCAAGCAGGGTAGATAAGGACCACTTGGTGACTGTGTGTTTTTGACTGTAAATGATTTCTAAATGAAAAATCTGTGCTTTCTCTTTACCAATGTTAGACTTTTTTGGTTAGAAAACATAATTTAAAAAAAAAAATGTTTATTTGAAAATAAAATTTTGGGGAAATCGTTATTTACATATGTATCATTTATCTTGCTTTATTATATTAATGAGAACTCGTTTTTATAGTTAAATATTTTGGATTTTTTTTTATTGGCCTGGGGTATGTTATGTTTGTTCAGCTATTTTTTCTTTTCAAACCCCTTTATGTCCAGAACTGTTACAAATGAATACATAGCGCTCTGCTACTTGCAGATATTAATTTTCTCTATGCTTAGTGATCCATTGGCGACATTAAAAAATTGTTTTTGGAAAGTCCATGATGCATCACAGCACTGTGCTGATGGAGTTTGCATTCTGTGTACTAGGATTGTTTGTTAGGGCATGGTGACATTCTTTTAAAGCATCTGGTTTGAATTACAACACTTACAAAATGTTGTGGTATTATAAATATTGGCATATGCCTGCACTTGTGTAACCACAATCTTTCAACTTTCTCAATTAATCTCTCTACGCGTGAACAGTATATTCCATTTAACAGCATCATTTATGACTGTATAAAAGCATTAATGTGTCATTAATTCTCTAGTATTGTTGTTCAAATAGAACTCATTATGTCCTGCAGAATGCATGTGGTCAGTCACATTGGAATGCCGCCCAAACTGTCTGTCTGGTCGTATTGAGTCATAATTTCACCCAGATGCTGCATCTGCTATGGCAGCCAGGCAACCAGTAAATCTACACTTTGTTGAATATTTAGAGAAATAATCAGCAGCAACCTATACATTGCATCAAACCGTTTAGACATTATTTTTTTTCCTTTATGAAACCAAACTGAAACTGAATAAAGTGTTTGCCTTTCGAGGGACCTTTCTGCTACTACTGCTGCTGCTGCTATATTATGTATGATTTCTACTCTCTGAAACTCTGTCATTACACATAGCAGTCATTCATACTGGATTCTTAGTTTGCTGGTACTGAAGGAATCAGAATAGTGAACCAAATATATTTGGCCCCCTAAGTGGGTTCACATGTACACTCCCTGGTAGGATCAACAGGATTAGCAGGGTTGGCTGAAAGCCCCATGTCTGACCACTCTTCCACTCCACAGGCCTCAAATCCATAATGAAGAAGAATGACTATCCTGACAAGCAGGGGAACGGAGGAGTCAAAAAAAACCTGAAGTTTGTTGGTGTAAACGGAGGGTAAAATGTTTTCTTTTTGCCATGCCATGCACAAAATTATATGCTTAACACACTTTGCAATTACCCTCTTTAAAAGGATTACAGATTGTTTACTTGATGTTTTAGTGAGATACTAAGATCACTTGATAATATTCTTCCAAAGCTGTGGTTTGCTAGTTTATACTGTGATTACTGTACACATGGAAATGACTTCTGAACCTTTAATGAGTGTATTTAATTGGGCGTTGAATAACCATGATTGTCCTACTTCATCTTTCAATCTGTTCATCTTTGGCCTTTTTATCCCTTTCTGTAATTTTGCCATTTATTTGTAGTACCAGTGCTAAAATCCACTGTAATTTTAGTCTTGTCATAATCTGTAATTGGAGTTACAACAAAAATGACTAAAATGTACTGCATTTTAGTGAAAATCCATACCTTATGTGTATTCAGCAGTCACATCATCAGGGGATATCTTGTCTATAGCTGTATCTATTAGGCTCCCAAGTTGAAAACTACACAACTTTGAAACCACTGTTGTGCTCAGAAGTCTCCTGTCTGTTTTATTGTCTTGGATGGTCCCGTCTGTGAACACAGACACTGACACCACTGTCAGAGAAATAACCCCCAACTTTTATTTTCCTTTAGTGCAGTCTGGTAGGAAATGGGTTAATCTACACTGAGGACACGATGTAAAATGAGCGCAGACACAGTTCAAAGTGTGCCTTGAAGCAACAGCAGTATGTGCACACAGTGCACCTAAATGTAACAGTTTACTAAAAGGTCAGTTTACTAAAGCTATAGCTTACAACTCTAATTGTGCACAGCTGCATCCACTAACTGTGCTTTTGAGCCCAGGGTTTAATAACTAGCTGTCATAAAAAAAAGCTTCAGTGATGAAGAGATAGTGGTAATAATAAATGTAAACATTCTCCAGATATGTGAGTCAACTCCAGCTGATGCTGCCTTCATGACAAGTCGGATTGGGAAATTACAAGCTAGTTTGATTGCATGGCTGGGTTGGATATTTTCTAAGAAACTCAGTGCCTCAATTTACGTGACTTAATGTCATAACAACTGCAATGAGAGTGTTCTCCATTTTGCTGTCGTATGTGATATGTTTACATTCTTAATGTATAAGTTGCAGTGTCCCACTAGTCTACGAATGTTTTTTTGATATATATAAGATTAATGTAGTGCAGACTAACAGATACTAAGGTAAAGCAACTGTAATAACATTTATATGTGTTCTTTGGAAAGAAGGTGTTACTGCAGGCTTCCATATTTTTTTGCATCATGGAAATTTAAGTTGGAAAAGCAGAATAGGAAACCCGGAGTTTGTGAATCCTAACTCGACCTGTGCGTGCAAATTACAGCATATTCTCCTTACCCCAATGTGCCTTATCCAGAGAGTTTAAACATTGTTTTACCGATGGAAAGCGTTCTTTCAGCACGTTTTAAAAACTCATGCCTCTGTCTCCCTGTGGAATGTAATCAGCCACTCGTGTGCATACGCATGAGACACAGCTTTTGTGTTTCACCAAGCACACAGTATAAATGATTTAGGCTCCTCTGTCAGGTTTATATTGGCATGTGTCTGATTTGCACCTGACACAAAAAGCATACTAAATGGTACATTCTACCACACTGAACAGTATGTAAAAATAGTATACCATCATTAGTACACTCAGTATTGAAACATGTAAAGTATGAAAGTGTGCTGTTTGGGGTGCAGCCAGAGGGTCTGCCAGCGGATTGTTGTTGTGCTAAACGGGGTTTCTCTGAAAAAAATCATGCAAATAAAATAAAGAAGTTCATTAAACTTCAGCAAGGATTAGTTTCCGAGGCCTCTGTGATTGCACAAAATATGCAGGCAGCACCTGCTCTACTGTCACAACAGGCCTTTCATGAAGGGGGCTAAGAAACACTGCCCACAGTCCAAGACAACTTTAACTTCTGAGTACAGCACTGGTGGGAAAAATGTGTCAGTTACAGCAGATGTGACTGTAAAGATACACATATATGCATGTCTTCTCCAGGATAAACGGAAACTGTCATACTGCTGGCCTGTTCATTCAAAACTTGCTGCCAAACTTGCTGATGAGTTCAGTCTGTTTTACTGCTCTTGTGGCATTTATGCATAATCATATATAATGATACAAATAGAACAAATTTTATTTTATCTCAGCATTGCGTCATGCTTTCATTTGAGAATCGGCCCTCAGAACTATGTCTATGTTTCATCAATAGAATTAACACTGCTCTCTGTATGCCGCTCTCTGGTCCATCCATCAACACAGTGCTCAGGCAGCATCTGGCCGGTTTGCTTTGTTTGCTGTTGGCATTTACGTGTGATGTTGGTGAGACGTGAGTGAGAAGTTGCGAAACCTCTGTGAGAACAAAGTCCTCTCTCTGTGACAGAGTGTGTGAGGAGTGATGGATGCAGGCTGGCGGTGGCGTTGGCTCTACCTCAGCTGTGTTCACCTAGCCCTCAGCACTTAGATAATTACACTGACGGAACAGAGCACACAGTTGGCCCACCCCACTGTCTGATCAGAAATGAGCGCCAGTGTCAGCTAAGGCCAGTCTGTCTTTGTCTGGCTCCACACTGCTTTAGTTCAGAGTGAGAGAACATCTGGGTTACGACCTGTTACAACTGGTATATATCAGTTGTATCTGCAGGCCTTTAAAAAACAGATAAAGGGTAGGAATTGTTGGCCTTCTGCAGATCATAGAAAATATCACAGGCTATGCTGCCCTACAGAGGAAGGGAGCAGTAATTACATCGGCAGTCCTGTTGCTATCTAGCTTGATATGTATTAGTATATATAAATGAAATTATATTGATATACTGATACAGTGGTATGCTAAAGTCAGACTGCCCGTGGGTAAATGTTTTTCGATTTAACTCACCCTCTAACCTAACTGTCAGTGTTTCTGCCAGTTTTAATGCAATCAATTATTTTGACCTATTAAATGTTAAAGATTCAGTGAACAGTATTATTAATAAATAAACTGTATTGACATATGCCAAAGGGTGCTCTCTGTAAGGGATGTGCATTTAAACTGGCAGGTCTATACTTTTGCATATGGGTGTATATGTGCATTGTCACTTGTATACCTACTATATGCATGACTGGACAGTAACTGGATACGAACTTTGTAGCTGTTTAGCTCATTTTGTAGTTACTGTTTTTGTAGGATGATATGGTGGTGGGTTGAAACCTACAGGTTTTGCCACGACTTATGGCATAGTGGTGACAAATTTGGATGTTTACACATGCTGGCTCAGCTATTATTATCCTAAGAACATCTTGACAGTGCTGTTGTTAAAAATGACAGCAGGTTATTTCAAAATTTGAGCACATGGTGACGATCTGAGCAAGCAAGCACCACACCAAGTTTAAATTTAAACTGTAGATCACTTAGTCTGAAATCCTCCCTCTTTCACTTAAGGGTTTTGGACAAGATAAATACAGTTATTTGAGTGAAGGATTAATAAGATTATTGGATTATAGTCTCTCCTAAAAGCTGCAGTAGGTAATACTTCATGACTTATATTATTTAGCACGATATTGCAAGGGGAAAAGTAATAGTTACCTGGAAAACAGGTTTAGTACAAGAAAAATCTAAATGGTTTAAGAGACCAAAATGGTTGTTGCCAAGGAAGAGCCTCTAACTGCTATTGAATCTTTACATTATCCCATTCACAAACAAGGTTCTTGAAAGAATGAAAGTGGTTCTTCTAAGGCATTGCTCCAGCTTTGTTTTTAAAGAGCGAAAGTGAAATTGTGATTATGAGTTGGAGAACTATAGCACATTGCCCCAAATCAGCCTGCTATTTTGATTTTGAAGTGAAAGGCTGCTTCTGTTTAATCACAAGCTGTAACTGGACATCACTACATTATGTTATTTTCTGCTTTCCCCTATTTTGATCTGGAATTAATCTAATGAAAACAAAACATACTGTATGCATGAACCTGCAGAGCTTCAGCTGTGTTTAATTATAATGGTTCCATGTTTCCTGGGAATCAGGAAGTCATTAATGAATGAGATGCATTCTTTAGTCAGGATGACCACAGGGACCATTCACAGGATGTTTCTCTCATTAACACCGCCCACTTCATTTGCCCTTTCACAGAAGGGTATTTGCTTTCAAATAGAAGACCGCATCAGGCCCAACATTTTTTACAGCATACAGTTTACAGAAAACTTACACAGACTTGGAGATTTTCAGTTCTTTTATTTTTATTTTATTTATTCTGTTCTAATGTTTTATTTTATGCTATCGTTTGTTCTGTAGCTCTGTTCTCCAGCTGGTTGTTTTAATGATTATCTGAGGGTCACATATAACTCATGTAAACCAGTTTGTCTTTAAAAAAGTATCAACTTCCATGACTTAGGCTGTTTGTGTTGTCCAGCTATGAGACCACCTCCAGTGAGGAGTCCAGTGGGGAGGAGAATGAGGACGAAAGGCAGGAGGAGGAGGTGGATAGCTCCGAACCAGAGGAGCAGGGAGAGGAGAAGGAGAGTGGAGCGGCCCAGGAGGAGGCTGCTGCTACTGGGGAGCAGGCTAATGAAGCTCAGGCAGAGGGGTTAGAGAGCTCTGAGGAGCCTAAAGAACCCCAGGCCAGCACTGGTCCCCAGGAGGAGCAGCCTGTCAGGTGAGACAGAGGGGCCAGGCGGAAAAGAAGAGATGGAAAAAACAATGAGGTCCAGACAAACCCTATTTCAAGATCTAGTAAGAGATCCTATCAGTCCTAATCCTAGTCCAGCTATTTAAGTATAGACTAGTTTGCCAAAGTTTTTGGATATCTCTTACTTGAAACCACAGAACAGTTAAATGGCACATCACAAAAAACTAAAAGGCAATTTGAATAATTTAAACACACTGTATAATAGGTTTCTCCCCACGAATCCTGATTGGATCACAATTTGTTGGAAAATGAGAAAGGTCTATGATAAAAAAAAAAGGGAAGAGTGAAAAAAGGATCATTACATTCAATACAGGGAAGTGAAAAGCAATATAATTATATGTTTTCTCTTTAAGTTTATGGAAATTATTTTTTTACTTTGAGTAGCTGTCATTTGAGTTCGCTTTAGTTTATTAGAACTCTACTATACAGTAACCATTCATTCATTTCAGTCCCCCGAAAAGCACAGAAATCACATATCCAGGAAGCGTATGTTACATATTACATGACCTGACAAGCCTCTTTGTTTTGACACTTATTGTCTATTTTATCAGCTCCACTTATACATATAGGTGCATTTGGTAGTTACAGTTACAGACTGTAGTCCCAATGCATGATTTGTTAGATCCCTTTATCCTGTTCATAAATGATCAAGGCCTACACAGGACCATATTAGTAGCTGTGTGGGTCACACATGACAGTTCTAATAGAGTTTTAAACACTGTCCACTTTATTATATGCATCTAACCTGTTGGTCTACCTTCCAGATATAAATTTAGTTACTGATAGTAGTCCATCTGATGTTCAGTGTTAGTCATTCTCTAGTCTTTTACAGGGGTGTAACGGTACAGAAAGGTCACGGTTCAGTTCACACTAGAGTTCTGACATCACGGTTCATAAAGTTAAGTAACAAAAAGTTCTAAAGCATGAGGCTTGGTTTGTTTTTGTTTATTTTAAATAAACAGCAGTGCATTAACCGGTAAACACACATATTTCGCTTATATTTCTTGCTCATATTTTCATGTATGGATGACAAAAAACTGAAACCTCTTGTGTTATTAATAGAATTTAATATGGTCTTACCGCACCATACCATATTACCATATTATTATTATGGTCTTCTGCATTTATTTATTTTTTTTGGTTCTACAGTATCTGCACTGGCATCTAGTCGCTATTTAAAAACTGCCAGGAGCAGCAGTTAGACTTGCTCTGGTGGTATTTTTCACATCAGGGAAATGCATTATCATGTCTGATGTGTTTCCGCACACATACCCTAAAGGTGCCCAACAATGCCGACACACCGTCTTTATCTAATCTACGATTCGCGCTCCATTACTATCGTGATTCACTGGGAATCCCACACTCTCAATTTAAAAGACGCATGCGGGTCTTCCAACTCATCTGTGCCGTTTTCAGTAGCCATGTTAGGAGTGTCTTTATGAGATGTGATTCAGCTTGAAGCTAAACTTTTTAAAGGTCGCTCTTTAATGTTTCCGGATGAAACTCACAATTGTAAATTTTGTTCCGCATTACTTTAATCGCATCTTCTCCATCGTACCATCGGATCGCATACATGTACCGTTAGAGCCCTAGTCTTTCATTAATGATCAGCTTTTGGGCTGAATATTTTTAGTTGGTCGGCTATTCTTAGCCCTGCTGTGACATTGATCTCCAGGAGCAATTGAATTCAAATCTCTCTCATTTCAGTGTCACTACTTTGCTGAGAATGATCCACTTTCCCATTTAACACCAGCTCACTTATGGTCCTGTGAGCATCTGAACCATTGATGAAATGGGGACCAACAAATGTTGCAGAAACACAGATGGACTTCAGTATGTAACTAAACAACACAGCACATCTGTATGGTCAGTGGAGCAGATAAAGCAGACAATGAATATGACAGAAGTTGTCATCTACACATCTCACAGATGCAGTCCCAAGTTAAATTGGCACATAGGTGTACACTGCTTATAGAATGTATACCTCAGTTGTGCGTATTCTGCCCTTTGCTGATTTGACTTAAATGTAACTTTTTTTTTAATTGAGAAAATTAATCGGAAAGATTTTACAATGACTCAGCTCTTAGGTGCTTGTCTGCATTGAATAAAACCCCCATTTGAATGTTGTAAGTTTACCATATGCTTATTACAGTGCTTAGGCGTATCCCTTTTCATCAGCCACAAGACCGAAGGCAGACAGTGTCGATTGACAGGCTCAAAAACCCAACCACTGGGCGGTTCCATGAGAACATGCTCAGCTGGTCTGACCTCTAGACAATAAAACCTTTCATTTTGTCTGTGTGAGAGAAGATAATGGTATGGATGCCTTGCATTATTAGCAAAAACTCAGGATGTTGTTGTAAACAGGCATGCTGTGATGAACCAGGATATGTTGAGTGATTAAGAATTCCATGTGTCATTTAGTATGTTGGTAAAAATTGTTTGAAGAGCAAATCCTGAATAAGGTGCTCTAAAAACAAAGCTACCAAATACTTTTAACTGCACTTTTTGTTCGTTTGAATTGATTTCAAACATGATTTCTGTAGTCTCAGGTCTACAGTAAATCTGTTTTTAGGATGCATGGCCTTAAGCTTTTCAGTGAGCTTGGCTACATCCAGCCATTTGCCATTTCATAGTTAAATTTTTAATGTATATTAAACATAATCCTTTAATTTTTTTATGATTGAGTAGTTTTTAAGTCTAAGAATATACAGAATGCACAGTGTTTTTGTAGAACTTAAAACCCCTGACAACTGACTTTTTGAATGTGCTCTTGCAGTGAATTTGTTGATAAAAACTTCATGGCTGCTTGTCACTACCTGAAGGACAGAATGGCCGAGGTCTCTTCCCCAAACAAAGAGATGGTAAGAAATGCAGGGATATATACAAGTCATTTGGTTTATAAGTATGCCGTAGTTTGGACTGCTCTAGTCAACCTGCTTGTTTTGTTCATTTTCTAGGTAAAAATATGTACACATCCTCTATAGAGAACATACACAGTCAATGCACTATGCTGTAATAATTACTGTTTATGCTCTGAGATACAAAGCACATGTTTGTAACTTAAGATACAAACATGTGCTTTGTAGAGGATGTGTTACCATGCAGTGTTGAAATGTTTGCATACTAAATACACTACATAAACAAAACTATAGTGTATAGACAAAAACATTGGGACACTACTGTTTTTCAGGGTTTGGGCTAGGCTCCTTACTTCCAGTGCATAGCTGTCTTAATGCTTCAGCAAGCCAAGACATTTTGGACAATGCAACTTTGTGGACACAGTTTGGGGAACCTTTTCTATTCCAGCATGACTGTGTCCCACTGCCAAGCTCCATAAAGACTTGGTTGGATGAGTTTGGTGTGGAACAATCGGACTGGCCCACACAGAGCCTTGACCTCAACCCTATCCAACACCTTTGGGACGAACTGGAACAGAGATCATGACTGAGGCCTTGTCATTCAACATGACTGCCAGACCTCATAAATAAACAGAATGAATGAGCACAAATTCCCACAGAATCTTGTGGAAAGCCCTCCAAGAAGAGGGGAAGCTGTTATAGCTTCAAAGGGGGACAAACTCCAGATTGAAGTTTATATATTTGAATCTATATATCAAGTGTCCCGATAGCTTTGTCCATATAGTGCAAATACTTTTATTTGGTTAATTTGTTTTCTCTTGCTATAATTGTCACTCACATTTACACCTTACATTGATGCCTCATGTTGTGGTCTCATTCTTTTTCCTGTCACCTTTAGAGGCAGGTTCTGATGATACTGTATCAGGAGTGGTTTCGGGTGTCAAGTCAGAAGGACTCCCAAGAGGAAACGGTCACTCTGTACCTGAGGGAGGTTGGGAACCAAACCCCCACTCTGTTGCGCTACATAGTTAACCTGGCTGATGGCAATGGCAATATGGCCTTACACTACAGTGTTTCCCACTCTAATTTCCCAGTGGTCAAGCTGCTTTTGGATACAGGTGAGCCAAATTTTTGTTGTCAAGATCTGGTACAGTTAGTGTCTTCTGATAATATTAAGATTAAATTGTAAATACAATTAAATATTATACATTTCTGTATATTTAATTAGATGTGAAGACATTTTATAAAGTTATATCAAAAACATAATTTAATTTACAATGAGACATACAAGTAACTCTTCTGCTAATTTAATAAAACTAAATAGAAAAAGATATTTGTTTGTATTTTGTTCTTAAGGTTTGTGTGAGGTGAATCATCAGAACAAGGCAGGCTACACTGCGATAATGCTGGCAGCCCTGACTGCAGCAGAAGGGCCAGAGGACATGGAGGTAGCCCAGCAGCTACTGAGTTTGGGCAACATCAATGATCGGGCCAGCCAGGTACACGCAGCAAGACAACATCCTGTGCTCGAAGAACACAGCAGATTTAGCTTGGTTCATTCAGACTGGTCTTAATCTCTCTTTTAATCGCTGTTTAACAACATGATTTTCTCCAACCTGTGTCATTATTATTATTATTATTATTATTAATAATAATAATAATAAT
The DNA here is from genome assembly GCA_037974465.1 of Brachypetersius altus. Lineage (NCBI taxonomy): Eukaryota > Metazoa > Chordata > Actinopteri > Characiformes > Alestidae > Brachypetersius > Brachypetersius altus. Next base: position 11,360,715 of record JBBPDB010000108.1, read on the forward strand.
AATGATAATAATAATAATAATATCTGACCCAAAAGAAACAAAAGGTGTACACAAATCCTAATAACCACTACTTTAACACAACGTCAACTTGCGGCCAACTCATTTACAGAAGCTGTAAATGGCAGCAAGTCTTTTACTTGACATCTGCACAGGACCACACAGGATGTCCACCTAGATAAAATGCCTTATAATGCATGTTAAATCAGTACTTGCAACGTTTTCTAACCATTTTATACATGCTTCTGTTAATAAATGGTTTTATATATTAATGGAAAAAAAGATCATACGAGACTTCCGAAAGTGTGATTCCAAACTTTTAAACACGAATGTACGTAGTGGGTTCACTTTACACTGATATCAAGTGATAGTTTTAAAGAAATAAGGCAAAATATTTTCGAAGTTGACTAACTGGCAATAGGAAAAGTTCTAGTGATCTTGAAATTTGAACTGAATTCTTTGAAAGTCTGCAGGATACAGTAAAAGATACCTGCCTTTCACAATTAACACTTCAGTACAATAAAAAACAATCACTGGCATGTTTTCCAGACTTGAAAATGGTCAACTACCTTTAGTGGATGCTCTCAGTGCACAGCCATGTCTTAAATCAGCTGAGGCCTGTGCTGTGGGTGAGCAAAGTGTCAGTCCTGGTTATCTTGATGAACCTGTTTTGCTCATCTGTGGCCCTTTATCTTCCTGCAGTCAGGCCAGACAGCGCTGATGCTGGCGGTAAGTCATGGCCGCACATCGATGGTGCAGGTTCTTCTCGACTGCAAAGCTGAGGTGAACATACAAGACCACGATGGCTCCACTGCACTGATGTGTGCGGGCGAGCACGGTCACACTGAAATAGCCAAAATGCTTCTGGACACGCCAGAGTGTGATACTAGCCTTACAGATAAGGTGAGTGTGAACAAACTCAGAGACACACAAACAAAGAAGTGCTTTACAGACTCCTCTTAAATTATTACAAGGATGGAACAAGGATTAAATAAAACGCTGGTAAAACTATCTGTGTACTTTCAATGTACAATGCAAACCATTATAAAATAACCCTAACCCTAAATCATATAAAATAATATTAGAGTTCTTTCCATTTCCCTTTCATTTAGTCAAAACATACACTATATAGACAAAAGTATTGGGATGCCTGACCATTACACCCACAGGGACTTTAATGACACTGCATTCAAATACATAGACTTTAAGTTGGTCCCTTTTGTGGCTGTAACAGCTTCCAGTCTTCCAGGAAGGCTTTCTAAAGTCAGGGTTCTGTGTGGGCCAGTCAAGTCCTTCCTCACTGAACTCCTGCTGGAATAGAGAAGGTTCTTCTCCAAACTGTGTCGACAGTTGGAAGCATGGCGTTGTCCAAAATATCACGTTTTGCTGAAGCATTAGGTTTGCTCTTCAATGGATGAAAGGGCAAACTTAATACTTATGTCCATATAGTGTATTTAAGAATGAAGTGTTGGAGCCCCCTAATGTCCATCTATGCCACCCTATAGCCAAACCTGTATTTGAATAAAACCAAGCTTATATTGTTGGGTTGTCACTATTGTTTATAAAAAACAGGTTTTTCCATTTTAAGAAATTGTCATTTTAATGTAGTTTTGACACGGTCATCTAACACAGGATTTTTAAGCTCTACTAACAATAAAGTCCCACTTGTGTCAGTCCTCTGCTGATCTGCATACAAGCAGTTTTCTTGGTCTTATGGATCTTACCTTCATGTCCCCTTTTACTGTAATTTCTTACGGACATTTCAAACTTCACATTTTGTGCTGAATATGTCTCTACTCCTTCAGTGGTTCTCAAAAACATCAACCTGAACTCCAGCCTGTCCAGAATGTTCAGCCTGTTGAACACAGCTTTATAATGCCCGGCAGATATCTTGAGTATCAAACTTGATTTAATTGTTTTTAGTGCTGGGCCGTTAACGGCGTTAACGTCGCGAGATTCTTATTGCGCGTTAAAAAAATATCGCCGTTAACTGCACCCCCCACCCCACCCCACCCCCGGACAGAGTGAGCTGTGTCTATACTACACAAGCTATGATGAATTTCACCTTGATATTTCAGTGACTTGTCCGGTTCACGCACGTTTTAAACCTGTCT
>JBBPDB010000108.1:11367486-11391643 GCA_037974465.1 Brachypetersius altus
GTCCCATTATTACAACAGATTACATTTTCAGAGAATACAGTTTGCAGGTAAATCCATTCTGAACATGACGGCTTATAACCTGTTAATTCTGTGCTGCCTTTATTAAATGCTCAAACTATAAATAGATAAAGATGGTTCAATAACATTTTGTAGAAGTCAGACAGCATTTCTGGGTGACTGAAGTATTAAGCTCCTCCATTACTTTAAGATGTTTCCCAGTAGAAGTTATTTGGAGAGAAAATATACACTATTTGGACAAAAATATGCCTGACCATTACACCAGCTGGGACTTTAATGAAATTACCTTCTAATACATGCACTTTAATATGGAGATGTTCCCCCTTTGCAGCTATAACAGCTTCCACTCTTCTTGCCAGACTTTCCACAAGATTTTGTTTCGATGTGAACTTGTGCCCAGTTTTTCTGTACAGCATCTATGAGGTCAAGCACTGATGTTGGATAAGAGGGTTTGCAGTTTTAGCTCCAGTTCATCCCAAAGGTGTTGGATGAGGTTGAGGTCCACACTGAACTTATCCAGCCGTGTCTTTATGGACCTTGCTTTAAGCACTGGGGCACAGTCATGCTGGAGGTTCTTCTCCAAACTGTGTCCACAAAGTTGGAAGCATGGAGTTTGTGTTTGTATGCTGTCTTTGTATGCTGAAGCATTAGGATTGACCTTTACTTGAAGTAAGACTCCTATCTCAAACCCTGAAAACAAGTGTGTCCCAATACTTTTTCCATATACTATATATCTTCTTTTCCAAGGTAGTGTTTATTGCTTTGAACATAATCCATCCATTAATTTAGGAAGAACTGTAGATTTTATTTAATGGTTTTAAACAGAGAATGCCCCATCTGTCTGAGAAAACAGAAATAGACAAGACTGTACAAGAATATGGACAGATGTACAGTATTTGGCCCCGTACTAAAACACTGATTCAGAATACAAAGTGAGCACTTGAGGAAAACCATATCTTTTCTGTTTTTTTTTTTTTTTTCATTTTTAAAAAGCATTAGACCAGAAGAGTACATCCTGTTGGAGACATGGGACATAGATCAGATTTGGTGATTCCTGTTGTTAAAAGGAAACATTTTTCTTACCAACTGGTAAAGCCAGTTAGCCACAACAGGATATTTCAGATGAGCTTTCGATTTCTGAGGCATCTTGCTAGTCCGGACAAAAGTCTACTTGTTTCAAATGAAACTGGCAGATGAGCAGTTGCAGTTTACACTTTCCAATGCATATGCTGAACATTTTTGGATTTTGGGGAATATAGCAGCAATGAAATGTAAAAAATAAACTGATGGAACTATTTTGAAAGCTTGGGCTAAGTAACATAAATTCACTTGGATTTCTATGAACTTTGTAGCCTAATAGCTTTCCACGTTAGTGAGTATAATGGGGAGAAATAGGAATAGAAGTAGAAGGGTCAGAAATACACAATACCCATCTTTATGCCATTTTTGTGTGAATGGCTTTTTGTCCTAGAGCCAGTGGCTCCAAAGCAAAGATAATGATCAGAGCAGTGTCTCTCACATTTGTCTGTTAGATATTGAGTTGTGAGTGTACTCTGGTAAGAGAGAGAACTCAGAAGCAGGGAATTCAGGTTAAAGGCCTTTACATTACCCAGCAGTGAGTGGAGTATAACTGACTGTTTGAAATGAATGTATGATTTGATAAACAGCTGTGAAGAGAACTCACTGTGACAGACACGGAACATTTATCTGATTGGGAGATCCCTGTTGCTGAAAGGAATTATTTTGCCAACAAAACTAATGAAATCAGTCCTTCAGACACAACAGGTCTGTGCAGATAGACATGGATAGACAAATTGTACCAAAAGTTTTGTAAAATGTTATTTAGTTTTTTATATTAACTTTAGTAAATCAATGATAATTGTATAACATGTTGCCATATTTAAATGTGTTTTACAAAGTTCACTTTATCTTTACTAAGATAATAAACAAAATACGCAATTTAAACAAGGTTACCTGTTTTAATTCTATACAACTGCTTTTTCAGTTGAAAATCAATGAAACAATGCCACCATGGGGTGTCTGGGACTTTATTTTACACACATTGTCTTCCACTAGATGGCACTCCTTCCTCGTTCTACAGTGTAATTTATTTGCAATTTCTTTAAATCAGCCGTTATTTCAGTTCTGGATCTAGTTTGTTTATTGATTTTTGAAAAAAGATTTTATATGTATATATTAAATGTATAAATGTACTTTGCTATAATAGTGCCTTATTATGCACTGTATTGTTAATACAATGGCACAAATAATTTTTTCTTCTTCAGATTCAATCTTTTTTTGCACTTTTCTTTATTGAAAATGTAAACATTCCCTGTTTGAGGTCATCATGTTCCATAGACCAAAACCAGCTGTATTTCTCCATCACTCATACATATCTTCACTTGGATGAAAGCATTTAAATATATAGTGGCTCAAGAGAAAGGATTAAAGCTTTCATTTTAACTGAGTCGTATTTTCAGCTTGGGCTACACAGCTGTTGTATTTTGAAGAGAATGCATCACACTCTTTTCTGAATGTGTTATCTCACAAATGCTTGATTTTGCCAGGAGTAGAAAAGATCCATCGTCTTTTTCATCCATTCAAAGATAGGCATGTTTGGTATAGAGAGCTACACATGGTTGGTATGGAGAGAAATGGCCTGGTGCCTTATTGTATGTTTTCACAAAATTCTACTAGAAATTTGATGATTTCTTTTTTCATATCCACATCCCCTTGGCCCCATTCTCCTGCTCTCTTTGTTACAGTGTTTCTCCATATATATTTTATGTCATACTCTGGAGGCTTTTACCATAAATTATACAGACACACTAAGCTTTCCATTTGCTGGACAGATGTTATTTTTCACTGAGGGAGAGAAAGGGGACTGCTCCATAATTCAGAGGTAATGCTGTCCAGTCTCAGAATAAAATAAATAACACATAAGCATACACACACACAGACAAACAAACAAACAAACAGCAACCCTATTTATGACTATGCATAGGGGCACCCAGCCTCACTTATTCTGCACAGTGTTAAACGAAGCCAATAGGCATAATACTATTATATTTATTTATTATGTAAAAGAATGAAAGACATGTTTACTATATTATGTAAGATATATTTATTATATCATATATTATATTATTTCTGGATATAAACAGAAGTAGAACAGCAATTCCAGAGCAGCAAAATACATTTCAATAAAATGTAATAAATATATGAGATCAGTTTCCCACCATTTATGAAGAAAGTTGTTTGGAAAGTATATGAAATAAAAATCATGAGTATGTCATAAATATTGCTTAGAGTCATTGTCTACAATTATTTTGGAGAAACAGTTTATCAAAATGTTAAATTGAATGACAATATGATACGATAAAGGCTAAATCGAATGACAATGTATAATATTAAAGTATTAATATTGTGGACCTGATACCCGCCTTGAACCCCTGGGGCAGAGTATCCCCCTCTGAAGTGAGGAAGGATAAAGATGGAGAGAAATGATCGTCGAGGAAGCGAGGATGCCCCTCATTTTTCCATAGGAACCCCATAAAAAGTGCATGAATGTAACTATCCAGGAATGAAGAGACCCACTCTCATCCCCCTTCTTAGTGAGGATACATCTGGGGTGTGTGTGTCTGTGTGTGTGTGTGTGTGTGTGTGTGTGTGTGTGTACTTGTATCACACACTCTCTTTCTCCCTTGCCTTCATTTATTTATGGTTTGTATATCACCATCCAGCCTTCTCACTATTTGTCAGCTCCCAGATAAGGATTAATATTCACAAAGATGTGCCAGTGCTGTGTATGTGTGTACTATGTGGCTGAATGCAGCAAAAGCTTTTTTTCAATGCTTCATGTCTTACAACATACTCTTTACTTTGCCCAAATTGCAAATTAAGTAGTTTACTGTCAATATCATTCATATTAATATTTTTCATGCGTCTTTTTTTAACTGCAATGATGTTTAATAAACAGGAGCATAGGGATGAAACTCTATTGTACAATTAAACATTATATTTCTGTCCCCTGAGAAAGTCTATCTGAACAGAAATCTGTAGTTAAGAATATGTTATTTACTAATGCCATTAATAATAATTGTGTTATATTTGAACATGTGGAGATTTACTGCTTTGTCAATCATGGATGTTCATACTGAAACACCTCTGACCATTGACAACAACAACAAAACAAAACTGCAATTTGGTCTTTCGGACAGATGGGAGCACTGTACACAAAGCAAAAGTTGATACTGCTGTCCAGAGCCGTGAAAAAGCCTGAGTTTTAGCCAGAGCATCTGTCTTGTAAAGAATCTCAGACAGCTTGTACTTAATTTGTTTTTATATCTGTGAAAATGACCCCAGCCACCACTTCTCCAGATTAATTAAAAGAGAAAGGAATTACAACAACTCATATGGATAATTTGCTTTGCTTCCTTGCCATGTGCATTTAAAAATGACACGAATAAATATATTTTAAACACTAAGTGCCATCTTTTACAAACCATGACAGTGAAACAGACCACCTCCAGTTCTCCTGGGCCAAACCCTGGTGGTTTCCCTCTGGTTTCCCACCACACTGCCCCATTTGAGTAAAAAAATACCAAAAGAAAAAACTTTGCGGTCTAAAAAATTGAAATATAAAATACAGGGAGGGAAAAGCAAACCTGCAGCTACTGAGCGCTGAGCCATGGCTTAAATGTCTACCGTACTGAATGCAACTTTGGTTATTTTAAGTAAAATCCAATGAAATGTTTTGGTTAATGCGGTTTTGTGCTATTTAATGGCTTGCAAGAATTTAAACTATTAAATCTAGATCATTTTCAACCGACTGACACAGAAAACAATTAGGTTATAACTATGTAGCCCAAGCTGTTTAAAACTGAGGAATACAAAAAATAAAACTAAAAATGAAAAGTGAATAAAAAGGTGAATAAATACATAAACACATTTTAAGTGAAGATCTATGCAGGGTTATTTGGGGAAAGTAAGCATCAGGAATTCAGCCTACTATTAATAATAGCTAACAAAATGAATTCTGATATTTTTTGTACATTTTTTAAAACTAGAAATAAAACTATTACACAAAAGTGATTATAATTCTCTTTTAAAGAATCACCGTAGTTTTACTGTGACCTGCCCTATATAGAGACAGGGTATTTTAAAAGAGAGTGAGTAAGACTTAAGGGGCCAGGAGGCCAGCATTTGGGGGAGGATGTGAAGCGAGAGATAAGGGTCTGGATATAAGAAGGGTCACAGGGTCAATAGAGTAGTAAGGAGGGACACAGAGCTGTGAAACCGATATGAGTGAAAGAGGGATGAGGGGAAAGCTATACTGTGAGGAAGATGCCAGAGAATGAGAGGGGAGGGGAGGTTGAGGATAAGTCATAATGAATGTGGACACTACAAATGAGATGATGGACAGAGGGTAAAGGTATAAGTAGCAGAGGCAGAGGAACGGGACTTTATGGAAGAAGTATAAAATCAGAAATGTATGTGGAAGAAAATAGAAAGAAATAGATTAACGTAGCATTTTGTCAAAAAAGATTCGTCAATTTGGACCAAAAAAACATGAAGAAACATCTCTCTGCAGAGATCATGGTGAGATTTAGGACGAAATTTGAGTGAAATCCCCCCACCCGTCTCTTTCTGGTATGTCTGCTTAGTCAGCTCATTATCCAATGGAGCCATAGACAGAATGGGTTTAAATCTCAGCATCGCCCCCAGCTCTCTCCCCTACCTCTCTCGCTCTCTCCTAGTTTGTTTATCCTGCTTCTCTTTTGTTTTCTAAGCTATCTTGTCTTCCCCTCTCTTTTTTGGATCTGCCAAGTCTTTGAATGCCCCTTCTCATCACCGCCCTTGCCACACACATACCCCCACTTGCTTCCAAGGTTGCGTCTCTTTGCAGCCCTTCCCTTAAAAGTACTTTTAGAGGCCCTGGGCTGAATTTGTTCACAGATCGTGAAGGATGCTTATTGTGGGAGAATTTGAATCATACTGCTGTTTTTTTTCTACCTCCATATGGGCTTATTTAATGCCTCCCAGCTTCCTTGTAACACATTGTAATATCTCAGTAACATCATAGAACTTTTCCAAAGAATATTAAAAGTGGGCTGATGCTAAGAAGGATCCCAGGTCAAATTATTTAACTACTCTCCATCACTGTGACTACAAAAAAATAGAATATTATATCCCTCCAAATTGATCAAACTCGAAATTGTTAGGTTAGATTTTTTTACATGAAATATGCTTGTCATAGTCTAAAATTACTGCAGTCGTCGTTGCAGCCCTTTGCATGAAAAGACTGTTAGCATCAAAGTGTGGCCTGGCTTTATTCCTGTATTAAATATTGGTTTGGCCTTAAAGCATACACTGTTTGTTGGTGTGGTTATTGAATCTGTGGGATATGGTCTAGATGAGTCCACAGCTTCTGACCACGACATGCAACATATTGTGGTCAGATGCAGAAATCTCACAGCTTCCTGTGTAACATATATCATTCACAACTGCCAATACAAAACCAAAGCAGCCATATCACATCATTATTACATGGTGTAGATCATCGCTGTCATAACAAAACCTCAAAATCTCCTAAACAGTTATTTTACAGGAAAAACTATTACTATAATTTCAAATAAAGATCTACTAAATGTGAATCATGGTCACTGGGCCATTCATCATGAAATGATCACTCAGTATAGAGAGCTGCTGATGTTAAAAAAAACAAAAAAAACGTGAAAAAATGTCAATGTCACTAGGTTAAGTATACTGGAACAAGTGTACTCTGGCCCTTCAGGAATTCTGTTTGACACTTGACTGTTTTTTTTCTCTCCTCTTCCCTGGAGTCAAATAAAGAGTGGGGGAATCTGAAAACCACATAACATCAAATACACTCTGCAGACCTGCATGCTGCTCAGGGGGGCATTCAGACTACTGCTGTGACCCGTGTTGTGTGAAGTGGGTAATGTGTGTTAGGAGCCCTAGAGGAAAAAGCCGCAGGCTGTTCAACACGCCTGGCAACACCCACCCCCCCCCCCCACCTCCTTTCTTCCTCTTTTTCTAACTCTCTCTCTCTCTCACTCTCTCTATCTCTCTTTCTCTCTCTCCATGCCTCAGTGCAGCCCAGCAGTCCAGTGCTCTCCACACACGCACATGTTTAAATATTTCAGAGGGAGGGGGAAGGGGGGAGGTGCCGGGACCAGCGACAACTTCATAAATACTCAATGACAAATGGGCTGCCTTGCCACCACCTGTCAAAGTTCGCAATGATTTATTGATTTCTTTATTTGTCACATAAAAAGGAAAATCTCTCTCTCTCTCTCTCTGTTCTGTTTCTTTCTCTCTTGCTCTCAACATCACCTCATTTACACAAAGTTGTGGTCGCTGGCTTGCTGCTGTGTCACATGAAGGAAGACCAAGGCCTTCTGTTCTGATCAATGTATCCATAGAAGATGACAGCGAGACATACTCAGATACACATGCTTCACTTCTGCTTCATCTTTGTAAAAGGCAGGCATAGTCTGGCATACCACAACATGTATTATAGGCAGCTGGGACCTGGCCTCTCTCTCTTTCTCTATTCACTAATATTTTGTTATTTATCCTTTTTTGGCTATAGGTATTCTCAAGTCTAATGTTTGAAATGTATTTTGATTAAAGTTTAAGGTGACAAGTAAAGCCAGCAATTTCGAACTAATCCAGATTATTTCAGGATCAGACACTGATGTTTTAAAATTGGCACAACATTTTTAGAATCATGTATATGATTTAAAAGGTATTATGTTAATAATCCATCTGTAATATCTTTTATGTACTTCATTTAGACCTTTCAACTGATCCATTTTATTGCAGGCTGAAGCTCAGCTGCTCACAATGCTGTTGATGTGATTTTATGTTTTATCTGCCCTTCTCATTCAAATACAGTTTTTTCATGGCAAGTTACATCGATGGTTTTCTTGCAAAAGATTATTTTCAGCTACTGCCACGGTGTATTTGTTTATCATTAATCAACAAAGTCTGAAGTATCAATCACTAACAAAACACACAGCTATCGCTATTTTAAAACACAAACTACAGAAATAGTAAATGTTATACAGCGTTCATTTATCACTGTGATGCATGTGAAAAGGAGTCAGATTCTACAAGGGAGCTCAAATTTGGCACAACACTGTCAAAATCAGCAATTTGGCAGACTTATTAACTGTACGCTGAGAGATATTCCATATATGATACATTTTTTAAAAAATGAATGATCTATTAATTATTTATAATCAGGTTATTATTATAAAATCATGTTCTCTCTCTCTCATTCTTTTGTAATTTACTGATCCTTTACCTAAATAATGCTTTAATAAAGACATGATGAATTACATTTATGAAAGAAATATTGTGCAGTATCATTCTTAAAGTGGCAAAATGTCTTCAAGACTATGCCTCAATTTCAGTCACCAGTATACTACATACTTCAATTACTCAGATCACTGCAAAACTACAGCACACTCTAACAGCACACCTGGCTCAGTTCACTTCCACAGTATTAGTATTTTGATGCCCTGTTTTGGTAATTACTCATGGTTACTCATGGACTTGGTGTCATAAGTCACTAGATCATCTCATGAAGATGATCAGATAAACAAAGTTAGTTTGTTAAATATTCATCTTAAACAGGCTACGGTCAAAACGATGTATCCTCAATTAAATTTTTCATAACCATGACATTAATTAGTCATTGTAAACATCCAGATTATTATCTAAATCAGGCAAAATGTACTTAGGGTGTCATCAAAAAAGTAATTAAAGACATAGATATAGATATAACTACAGTGATATAAATTCCAGAACAAGCTTTAATATTTTCAGAGCACAGTTCAAATACATTACAGAACACATGACTTCAAAATGAACTGTTATTCCAATTATATGAAACAAGCAAGAAATCTTTAAGCACAATTTAGAAGCACAGAAAATAAAACTTTTTTTTATCACTGACATTCAGTTAACTAATAATTCTAGCTTCAAACTCTAATTAACAAAACAAAAGTGACCAGGGAATATTCTGAGCAGCCTGTAAATAAAATGAAAAAGTCAGGATGGCTCAGATGATGGGGTAACATTGGTGAAAACATTGGCATTACAGCATTACTGCCTGAACTGTTCACAGTTTTCTGTGGGGTGCTAGTACTATCCACAATTCCATTTAATTACGCCCAAGATCTGACTAATTCGATCATATATATTGGCAAAAAATGTGTTTATATATACATAGTGCACTGCTGCTTTCTGTATTTTGCTTTCAGTCTCTCTATTCATTCCCACTCTGCGTCCTGATCTATCTCTTTGTCTCTTGTGTCTTCTTGTCTCCCTTCTTGTCTCATACCGACACCCGCCCCCCCACCGTCGCTCTCATGCTTTGCGGGTTGGCAGCCTGTCGATGAGAGTCATTGGTGGACGGCAGGCACAGTCAATGACCCTGACAGTGCGCAGTTATCGCCCTAATTAAGATGCCACACTTGAGTTAAACCGCTGCATTAGGATTTGATGGGGAATTGATCAGAGTGTCACAGGCAGCAAGAGGAAGAGAGAGATGGAGGGAGTGAGAGAGGAGTGCAGACAGAGGAGGGAGCTTTACTCAGGCGCACCACCTCCCCATCGATGAAGTGTAGGGGTCAGAGGTTAAGACAATCTTTGATTCTAGTTGATCATCTCACTGTGTCTCTGCTTGATGGAATAATTATATTGAAGTGGAGCCTCAAGTGGCCTGTCAAACACGGGGCGAGCATGACTGCCTAGAAGCCCAGGCATGCACACACACATATCGTATGTTTTGGTTCAGATTAATTACTCCAGTATTCGAGTGGTTTAATCGTAAGTGGACTGTCAGTGTGGGCAAACATGTGTTTAAAGGTTAAGCATATTTGTGGGGAAGTGTCATGATTCATTACTCTGTTATTGGAGCCATGATATTTCTGCCTGGCTGTCAAATACTGCAGTGATCTGGACGTCAGGGTATGAAGAGACACTGCCCTAAGTGGCCAAATTTCTCTTTCTATCTTGTAACTGAAAAGGGTTAGAAATTCTCAGTGGGACATAGACTATTCTACAATCAGAACTGTTCTCAGTGGTGGTGAAAGAGACAAGTCTTTCAAAGCCTAATTTACAGGAGGTCATTGCACTACTAAATTTTTCAGATTTGCTATTTGATCATATTCAGCATTACATATAAACCTCAGAGGACAAGCATACATTCACTGGTCAATTTGGACAGAAAATAAAAGGTTAATTGTTCTTCATTGTTACATTAGTTTATTGATATATGATATGACATATGGTAATGTAATAATCAAAATAATGTATACAAAATACTACAAAATAAATGTATATAAATAAAGCCAACACCTGGTTCTGATTGCAGCTGGCTGGTGAAATAAAATCAGTCAGTGGAACAATATTGCATTATTTGTAAATGTTTTTGAGTTTGCTTGTGTGCGATTAAGTGGTTTGAGCCAGTCATGAAATGCAGATTAACTGTTTTGCTTGTTGTAGTGCGTTTGGAGGTTGGATGCATTTTGTGACCAAACTGTGCACTGGGATTCAATACTGAGAAATTTGACTTAATGATTGTAAATAACTGTAACCCATTCAATGGAGATTAATATGTCTGTTGTCTGCATGTGGGCCTGTAAGTAAGACAATGACCTGTCCCCAGCCTTAACCTTAACAATGTCCATACTTATGTCCATTCCCAAAAACAGAGAAATCTGTTCAAGTATTCCAGTTTGTATATCAGGTATTCCATGTTTTGAAATGCAATTTCTGAAACAGAGTGTTATGCATAGATATAAGGAGAGCAGATGCTCTCACGCATTTAGCACTCGGACACACTTAACGCATACATATACTCATGCTGAAAGCATTTACATTGTTCATTCAAATGCACTGGAGTGTATTAAAAGAGTGTGACTTGGGAAATACAGGTTTTCCATCTTGCAGTGAGTGTGCGGTATATAGAGTGTGAGGGCTTACACATTAAAATAAGTGTGATAATGCAAATTTACATACTAGAATGAACATATACAAACAGCCTTTACACAAACATACTCTCGCAACACCCATCTCAGAGGAAATGATAGACTTGTTAAGTTATACTAAGTGTACTAAATGCTTTCGTTTCTAAAAACAGTGGCTTTAATAATAAGGTTACTATCAATTATAATTGCATTAAGGCACCACACTGTACACCTAGCAGCTAGAACAATACAAAACTTTTGATTAATACTATGTTGGACCACTAAAACAATACTGATCCATCAAGTCATGTATCCCACAGGACCCTTTGAAGGTGTGCTGTGGTATCTGGCACCAAGACTAGCAGCAGATTCTTTAAGTCCTGTATATTAGAAGGAAGGGCCTCCATGGGTCAAAGTAGTTTGCCCAACACAGATGATTGATTGGATTGAAATCTGGGGAATTTGGAAGCCAAGTCAACATCTTACACTTTATGCAACATTCCTTAAATCATTCCTTAACAATTTTGGCCGTGTAATAAGAAGCATTATCCTACTGAAACAGGCCACTGCCATTAGGGAATATGTTGTGAGGATGGGGTGTACTTGGTTTCCAACAATGTTTAAGTAGGTGGTACGTAACAACTGCATGAATGCCAGGATCAAAGATTTCCCAGCAGAACATTTCCGTGAGGCAATGTGATGCTCTGGGCAATGTTCTGCTGGAAAATCTTTGATCCTGGCATTCATGCAGTTGTTATGTACCACCTACAATTTAGCTCTTGTCACTAAGGCACTGAGATCCTGACACTTGCCCATTTTTCCTGCTTCCAGCACATCAACTTCAAGAGCTGACTCTGTTAATTCCTGGCTCATATTGTCCTCTTCTAGAAAGCTGCAATTGTAACAAAACAATACAGTGTTATTCCCTTCAGCTGTCAGAATGTTGTGACTGATCATGTATAAATAACACTCTGTCTTTATAGGAATTCGAATAAGGTTTTTGATCAGAAATACTGTTGATGTACTCACTTTGTGATTTATAAAAATGAACAACACTTTAAAAGAAAAAAAATCAGGGATTATCCAAAAATTGAAAATGTATGAAATAGAATAAAAAACTGAATGAAAGAGGAACACGAAGTGAATGTTTACCTGATTAAGAAAAAAATAAAACTTTCTTCATGAAGAATCTTTACATACTTTATGATGGAAATGTCTTGCTTTTTGTTCTGTATGATTTCTAGAATTTGAAATCAAATGTTTTAAACCTTTCTTTCAGTTGTTTATATCCATACCAGATTATCATAAAATGTATTCAGAGTCAATAGGGGGTCAAATACTCATGAAATGGGGTTATTTTGGGTTATGTATTTGCTCATCCTTAAATGCATGAAATAGCATTATGAGGGGTTTCCAAAAATAATGCATTTCCTACATAATATCATGGTCTATTCACACTTATTTACGCACATTCACTCCCACTTTTTCATCTCTCCGTCCATTTCCACACTTATATATATCCTGGGTCCCTCTTCTTTGTCTCTGAAACTTTTCCTGATTTCCTGAAAATTTTGTTGTTAAAAGTGAATGAAGACAAACAATGTTCAATGTCCCTGTCTTCTCTGTATCTTCTTTTTCTTCTTCTTCTTCTTCTCTCTCTCTCTCTCTCTCTCTCTCTCTCTCTCTCTCTCTCTCTCTCTCTCTCGTGTGTCTTCGTCTCTCAGAGGGTCATTTGCCTTTTCAGATGAGATTATGAGCTATAATGGAGGGGGAGGTGGAGAGTGCTGAGACAGGGAGAAATGGCCTGCCGTGAAGATGGGAGATTTGATGGCTAGTCGATACAGCGGCAGACTGAGAGAGCACGAGAGAAAAAACAGCTGAAGGAGGGAGGACACATGGGAGGAAGCGGAAAAAGTCAAGATTCTGCATCCCAACCCAGGAGATGTGAGCAAGAGCTTTATTAGAGGTGATAGTCATGACTGCCTGAACAACATACAACTTTTCAAGAGAAAGGGAAAATGTATGTGAATCTATGAGATTTTAACATTTTGGGCTGTTCAGACAAGGTCAGTTGAAGCTGTTGTTAAATGTATAAACAAACAAACAAACAAACAAGCAAATAATCTACCATGTGAACAGATCTGAAAGAGGGAGGCTGCATAAATAATTAATACATTTTGCTTTTGGATGCAGAGATTAGTAACAGTTTCATTAAACTGATGATCAAGAAGATCAGAAAAAAATATTCTATTTACAAATAGACTGTACAGCTGAACAAAGTACCACAATGGAGTTCATTTTTAGTGCTTGCCATTCATTAGTCAGTACTCTATAGCATCTGACAAACTGGAGGAAGAGGCAAGAGTACCAGTCCAGCATCTCAACCCAGAAAATGTAAGTCAGAACTTCATAAAGCTGATAGTCATGGAGCCCTGGTCAACAATGTAGCTTTTATAGAAATGTTTAAGACGAAGTCATCTATAGTAGAAAGCAATTGCCATCATGGACAATGGCCATCAATGAACAAGTATGATAGCACATCAGTTCAGTGATTACACCTTGTACAGTATGTGACACCCGACTGATTTTACTCACATTCAGAGTGGCTTTTGCTCAGGCTCCTTAAACGCCCTTTATGGGTGCTTTGGGAGACAATGGTGTGAACCCTTTGTAACACACTCCACTTCCTATATCAGACGTAATAGAAAAGCCCATCGCCACAGAAACATTTCCATGGTGATGGATGGGCAGGGAAGATGATGGGAAGGGGATTAACCTTGGCTTTATGGGTGAGGGTGGGGCCTGATGACTGACTTTGGGGAGGAAACCCCGCCTTAATGCATCATAAACAGGGCAAATGATGCATATGCAAAGTTCTCTAAACGAGGAGCCATCCGTTACTGGCTTAATGAGGGTGTTTTAATCAAACAGAGGTCAGAATCTTTAGAGACAATGACAAGAGGAAATGCATCTATCAAAGGTGAATGGAGACAGGTGGTCACCTACACTCAAACAAGACAGTGAGACATCTTTCCCATAAGTGTTTCCTTCTGTTTTTCCTCTGTCTGTCACACTCTGTCGTACACACGTACACATGCTCTTTCTGTACGAGCTTTTTGGTCCCTTGAGTGTTCATTGCTGATGGAGACAGACATCCCTTCCTTACGACACATTCAATATTGTCTTGGATTGACAACTCCTAAAAGGGGGCATTTATGGGTCAGGGGCCAAAGACTGATGGCCCTTATTTGTCCCAGTCATTCTTTTTATTCTCTTTTTTCAAACTGCTCTGGTTTCTTTTGCAAGCAGTGCTGTGCAAGCTACTTAAAAATGTAACAAATTATGCTACTAAGATTCCTGCTAAAAAAAAAAAAAAGAAATAAAAAATTAAAGTTAAATAAATGAACCAGTTCTTTGGGGAAATGGCAAAAGCAATACAGCAGTAACAGCAATGTAAAAGCCTGAATTTTCTTCCCATTTTTGTGGATTTTTTAAAGCATGTGATAATTTGTACGGTGCTGACTGGAGTTACTTTGGTTAAAATAACTTGTTAGCTATATTTGCATATGTAAAAGGAAAATAGTGGACAAAAAAATTGAAAAAAATGATTTTCACTGTCCATTTAAAAGTATTTAGATGTATTATTCTTTGTGGTGATTTTCTTCGTGGTTTATTTTAGCTTCCATTACACCCATAAATCCTCAGAAACGCACATACACACACACTCATTGACTGACACACACACTCTCACACACACATACACACAAACACGGGCGCATTCACTACTCTCACCTCTGTGATTGAATGCAGGTGAACTGAGGGTGTCCCCTGATTGCTTGTGAGTGATACCCCCATCAAAGCCAAACACAAAGCATAGCGGTCTACTCTAATAGTGTGTGTGAGAGTGTGTGTTTGTCTCTGTCACCCCGGGGGCTGTAACGTAAAGGGACATGTACGACTGACCCCCACCTCGTTGCTAACAGAGTGTCTGGCACAGTAATGTGCCGTAAAGAGAGACAGACTATTAACCTTCCTGCCTCCCTGTG
This sequence comes from Brachypetersius altus, assembly GCA_037974465.1. NCBI lineage: Eukaryota > Metazoa > Chordata > Actinopteri > Characiformes > Alestidae > Brachypetersius > Brachypetersius altus. Next base: position 11,382,557 of record JBBPDB010000108.1, read on the forward strand.
TGTGACTGTGGAGGATGTCATAGCCTAACATGTCACTGGGTCAGTTTTATAAGCATGTTGGCAGACAGGCACTGAGAGCAGGGAGGCTCTGTTACGAGTGTCACATGGCCCCTCGCACACTCATCGCTCACATAAGAACAGCCCATAAGCTACTTCACTTAGTGTGAGGAGGAAGAGTTCATTCAGAAGGCTATATTGCTAGTCCAAAAGTTCATAAAGCCACTTTAAAATGTTGGCAGTGAATGAAAGAGAATGGCCTCAAGAGCTATTATTCAATGCAGTTGATACACAGGTGTAAAATATTGCATTAACACAATTTTGTCTTGATTTGACATTTTAATCATATGGAAATAAATGCATATTTGAATAAAGTAAATTCAAGGCACCACAATGAGGCATGCTACTTTATTACTTCTAGCACCCATTTGCAGTTATCCATGTCTAGCATGTCTGGTCAAGCTATTCCTTCCATAATCTATTAACTGTTCTAAAATGGATCACCATTACATAAAATGTTCCATTACTTCTTTTGCGTCAATTTTATTCACACACTGTTTTCACTGTTAGAACAAAACGTTCTAAACTTACAATGTAATACTATGGTAGCAAAATGCCATTTTATATTTATTTGTTTATCATCATTTATATGGATAGGTTTATCATGAAATCATGAAATCAATTAACAGAGGCTGCCAAAATTAAGTAATGGCAATGAGACACATAGTTTTGTATTAATATTGGTCCATTCAACGTGAAATGTTCATACTGTGTAATGCTGTGAAAATGCAATGATATTTTGTGATATCCATTGTGGCTCATTATTGTTTTTTTCACTTGTTTATATGTATTATTCACACAGGTACCAATATCACCAAGACAAATTCCATTAATTTAATTTAAATGAATGTATGAGATTCTAATGCTGAATCTGTGTAACTAGATGAATGAAAACTGGTCATCAAAAGTGGAAAATTCTGCTCTCCTCAATTACATTCATTTCGGCCACATCAAAGCCAGTCTGCTCTGTAGGAATACTGAGGAAATGCTCAGATGTAGGTTTCCAAACAGTGGTAGAGCAGCATCAGTTTCCCTGTGTGGATAATATGAGGAGACGGCTTACCTCCATCAGGCTGTCACCCCGTCGCTGCGGCAATGAGAGCTGATGGAAGGTGATTGGAGACGATGGCTGTCCCCTCTTAGTGTCACGGCACATGACAGCCGTCCTAAGGCACAGGATGGAGTGGACGCATAAAAGAGGGGTAGGATGGACAGAGGAAGGAGAACGGCTGAGTGGCCGTGGCAGACTGTCCCTCAGGATCAGTCTCTTCGCGTTGACCCGCTGACCCTCAGGACAGATCAGCACCTGAACTTCAGGCTAAGGGAGCACACACACACACACACACACACACACACACACACACACAGAAATGGATGCAGTAAAACACAGATATACACACATGTGCTGGTTTTAATACCTTATCAGTATATGTGGACATACACATGACCCGTTAAGGTTCTTAAGGGTAAAGTTATTTCAAAATTCCAGTGTTATTAATCAAAATACCACATTTATATCTGTAAGTCTTTATGTTAAGTTACTCAGAAATAACAATGATATGCAAATATATACCATGAGAATTCTAACCCTGACAAACTTAACCATAATCTTTCTCAGTATCCAAACAAGAGGTTTCTGTTTGGAAAAATAAAACCATTTTACTTTCAAGACCATTTTCCTTGTCTTCACATTATAGGTCCACTCTGTTTCAGTATTTTTTCTACACAGTTGGAACAGTTTTGTTCTGGAATTGTCCTGGAAAATTCAGTTTCAAACACATACATACACACTTCTACACACAAGAAATTGTATCTTTATTTCTGTCTCTCTCAAGCACACACACACACACAGACACACACAGACACACACACACAGAGGTACACATCCCACTCGGGTGAGACAGTGACAGTAGTTGGCTGCCATTTCTGGATTGTAGGAAGCTGGGTTAGTCTCACAACACTGTCAGCAATCATAACCTCACTTTCAACTTTCAAAAGACCCAGGCCCCAAATACTGACCGCCTGCTCTGGCCTAAAATTACTTTTTAGTCCTTTTCTCTTTCTAACATAAACAGGTGAATAAGTTGCATAAAAAGATGTGCAAACCAGCTGCACTTGATTTTTTAGTAAACTGGTTTAAGAATTGGACAGAAACACATACCTGCAATATTTTTTTCCATATCAAAATACCAGTTTTTGGACTACTGTTTAACTGGCTCGTCCATAAACTACCCACAGATTTCTTTTTTGAAGTAACAGTAACATGGTTACATAAATTAAAGAATTATGAATTTGCTTCTGTAGCTGTAAACCCCTTAGAATAGAAAAAAGCCACTCAAATCTACAAGAAAAAATGAGTTAATTCCATCAATTGTCCACCAAGTTTTTGAAGTCAGCCAGTGTGGTTTGATGTGGAATGGTGCATTGTAAACAAATGTAATGCCTTGTTTTTAACAATTCTGGTGAGAGGATCAAGGGATGATGATGTCTGCAGTGATTTACTATCCAAGACGATCAGTAAATCTACTGGAAGTTCATCTGCAAATTTTGCCCTAAAATGCCCTTAGTGTTAACATTCCCAATGAAAGACTCAATGGCTTTTATTTTTTGTCAAAATGCTGATTTCAAACCTATTAGAAAAATAGAGAGCATTTTAAAACTAGATATTATTGCTATTCCCTATAGCAACCAATGCCTAGTTGGTTGCTGTGCCCTCTGAAAGGATATGACTTTAGGACTGCCAACCATCACCTGCAATAACCACCAAAATAAAATTTGCACCACCCAGGCAAAAAACAAACAAACAAAAAAACCCAAAAAAAACAGGAGGTCGCTGGGGCTACAGTTTAACTTACTTTTAAAAGTGAATTGCTTTGTTCTTTTTTTTATTATTATTTTGTTAAGTACAAGGTTGTACCTTTGTTTCTCTGAAACTCTAAACAGCGCACACCTTTAAAATTCCCTCCACCCTCTCCCTTCCTGTCTCATTAGGGTCCAGGATTTACCCACCACTCTTACTCTGTTCATCCTTTCCTCTGCTCTCCTGGCCTCTCCATCGATCTCTGTCAGTATCCAATGTCAAAGACACATTCAGATGCTTTTCCTCTCTCGTTAATAATTCACACTGTCTGAATCATCAATAATAATTCTCACCGAGCAATCATTCAGCTTCACAACCACTCCGCCCGCTTCACTCCTTTTCTGTAACAGTGTACCTTAGGCCACAGTTTTCTCTTTTCTGTTCTAAAACATATGACCCGTTTCCATCATCCCTCTGTGATTCCCTCCTCTGTTCTCTTCAGTGTGTTTGTCACTCTGTCAATCAGTTGGTCTGACAGTGTCCTTGCCTGCTACTCTCCGCCACCGTTCTCTGAGCTGAGTTCATACTTGAATGTAGGCCATGCTGGAGGAACTCTGGGATAAGGTAACATACCCATATTGCTGTGCTAGGGGAGGTACACTTTCAAATGAAGGTGATTGTGTACTTCCCACATATATTTACTGCAAGACATGAGAATCATCACAAAGCACATTTTTATTTCTCTTAGAATATGAATATTAACATTAAGTGATCTTATCACTTATGAAATTACTATACTGAACTGACTTTATCTATTTTACCTTCTTGGTTCATGCAGATTGTCTTTTCTTTCATGTTTTGTGAATTCATATTGAATTAGGTCTCCCCATCACATGATACCACCAACACTGGGAGGGTATCCTTCGAGTCACGTAAAGCTCCACCAACACAATATCATTGAACTCAAAACTCATGAAGGACAAAGCTAATTGGTAATTCTGTTATGTCAGCTAATAGACAGGGGTGCTGGCTCGCACTGTGCTGGAAGATGGGGAGAAAGGGCCATGGCAAGGCTGGGGATCCCACTGATAGGCCAGTTTGTGACAGCACAGTAACAAATCTTTGGCTTTAATAATATCTTATTTTTGTCATCTATTATTCTAATATTAAATCAAAATAAAGTGATGTTTCTTCCTCTATGAACAAAAGCATACTTAAAATATTTTCAGATTTTTTTCTTTACCTTGCACCAGTGTATGGGGAAAACAATATTAATTAATAACATAATTGAGATAACAATATACAGTAATTAGTACTAGAATATTAGCTCAAGACCCAGTCATGCCATATTTCTCAAAGAAACATGTCATGACATAGAAAGATAATTCACAGTGCAAAGAAAATGCTAAATGTAAAAGGATCTGGCACTGTAGTAAAATACTTCACTTGATTAGTTTTTTTATTTGAATACACAAAGCTTTCTTGCAGTAATCACACAATTAGAAATGTTGGATGTTTCTGGTAATCAGTATCTTGCCTGAGAGCTAATAACTGTCATTCTCAACTATTGTTATATCTTTTTTCTCCTCTGTCTTTAAATCTTTGTCATGTTCTATATTCAAATAAGTGCTGCAGATAAGACAAGCCAGGAGAGTGAATATCTAATGTGCACGTAAAAATCTCCAGCGAGGCCAGTGCCAAGTGGAAGTGGTTGAGTGATATTGGCAAAAAGGCTGGAGAGAAAAAAAAAGGAGAGCGTGTAAGATTTAGGCATTTTCCTTAATGCTATAAGAGGTTATTGATATTTTGATGTTTGCTGTGAGGCAGCCTGTGCTGAGACAGCACCTTTTCAGCCGTCCGTTTATGGGTGAAAGACGTGCAACTCGCTCCCAGAAACCCGTGCTGCGAGATTGCTGCAACAAAGGAGGGGGAGGTAGGGTATGCATGGAAAACATATAGAATGCAACCTGATTGCATCTTTCTATTTCTTTTTTTAGCTACTCCAGTCCAAGTTTAAACTACGATAAATCGATCATAAAACTGTCCACTATTTAAAGTTGTAGTTCAGTAACTAACAGACACAGGCACCAATTGTTTTTGGTCAAAGCACTACTCTGTGTGGACTAGAAAGAAACTAAACTTAGTTTTCTAAAGAACCTTTAATTAGATATACTTCGAAGCATCATTTATGTAGATATGTGAGTTTGAAGAACCACCAATGTAACCACCAGGCTGTGAACAAGTTAGAGCCAAGAACCATTTAGAAACCTTTAAGTGCAACTGCTTCAAATTAGAGTGGGAGCAATAGTACAATGAACTTTGATTACTTAAAATTTACTTCCGTTTTTATGATCAACTAAGACACAGCACTGAAAGTCATGCTGTTTGTTGTCCCATCCCAAAGGACACAGAGCTGACTGATGACACCCCCACCCCCAGCCAGCACTGACTCAGGGCACTGTAAATAAATATTAGTCCCTCACTTCTCTCGTTAACCACCGGAAACCTGTAATCACCGCAGACCACAGAGGCTGAAACACACACACACACACACACACACACACGCCCCAGGACACTCTTAATTTATGCTGTTCTCTAACGACCCCCGCTGGGATGAAACCCATTTAGCTTAGCAGCTTTAGTGAAGACCAATGCAGAATTCCAGCTGGACGCAAAGTATTCCAGAGAGACATAGAGAGAGTGTGTTTGTATGTTTATGTGTGTTTTTCTAAACTGTTTAAGGCTTATCAATGCTTTAAACCTTTCAACCTAATATACCAGTACAGCTTGTCTTCATCTAGACTTACAGCATTGGGGCCTCAAAAAAGCTAGACAGGTTTTCCACGCACAAGACTGCTGCATGTCACCTGTCTGCAGGGGCCATTGGAGACCCTAAGCAACATCCTACCTGGAATGGCTCTTAGCCCACACCCACCGGTCATATATCTTATACAGAATAAATATTAGTCCTTAAATAATCTTGATAAAGAATCAATGTCAAAAATCTCTGGACTCACCATGCTGTTTGCCGAAAACAACATTGGTGCTTTGGGGGACCTGCCTGGCTGAATTAGTAATGCACTTTCATCCAGAAGAGGATGTGACCGAATGGGAATTCTTACAACAGAACTGCCTGATGACATTATTGAAAGATAATCCTCTTGCTTGTCCAGATTAGGCAAATAGCTACCTCTAGCAACAAAAAGATCACTTAATGGTTATTAATGGTATTAAGGTTTATCTAAACTATAACTGGAGGATTATTTTATACAATCAAGCCTAAACAATCAAGCTTAAATGGCTGCTTAACTTTACCCATACGCCACCAAAAGAAATGATCATTTCTTTAAAAATGATACTTTAAATAAGTGCTGTTCATTGCAGCACAGTTTACCTAGTTGAACTGTGTATTTTTCCAAACATAGTGTTTTTTAGACAGATTGGACCTATTATATGTACTATTATATCTACTATCGACTATATTTGTTATTTAATCTTGCTGGCACCAAGATTTTAACCTCTTCCTTAACCTCTTCCTTACCTCAACATGTTTACTCTGCTAGGCTAGACTGGCAGCAATATAGTGTGCTAATAAAGCACCAACACTGCAGAAGCTTGAAGCTCAGGGCAATTTGATACCCAGGACATCCTCACCTGTGGGTGCTTGTGGCAGGGAGTGGAGCTCATTTAAATTATCACCGTTTCTCGCTGTGTGTGTGTGTGTGTGTGTGTGTGTGTCTAAAATAGTGCTTGCATGTGTGTGCACGCACATGCGTGTGTGTGTTTAATGTGTTTGAAGGTAGAAGGTGTCACTTAAGGGTCAGAGCTTGCTTTGACTTCCTGTCTGTATTGATAGTCATTTCCTGCTGGTGTGGAAAGAGGCAGGCAGTAACAGGAGAGAGAGTGTGTGTGTGCGCACTGCCACACACTATGATTGTGTCTGCAGAAAAAAGACCCTACAGATAAATTATGAATGAGGCTGATGGAGAGGATAGGAGAATAAACGAAAGGAGGGAGGAGGCAAGGAGAGAGGGATGAGATGGGGTGACGTGGTGGTGTTATCTCCATTTAAACCAAAACAGTTCCAGAGCTGAAAGAGAGATAAGTACTCATCACATACACACACACACACACACACACACACACACACACACACACACACACACACACACACACACACACACACACACACAAAATACGGCCAGTCCTGTAGTTAGTTCTAGTGTAACCAGAAAACAATAGCACTTCTATTCACTCCATTTACCTCAACACAAAAATGTTCTTTTCTTGTGGCTGAAGTGACAACACTAAGTGTTTCAAATATAATTTATTATTTAACTAATAAATAAGATATTAGCATTTATGACATCGGAAGTCTTTGAAAGGCCTAGACTTCAGCTCTTAATAGAGAGCCTAATGCAGTGATTGGCCTAGACATGGCCCTCCTTCATAGTGCTTTCTATATGCCCCCTCTGTTGATCAGTATAGCAACATTAAACTAAATGCTAAATTAAAGCCTTTCCTTTATTTCATCCATAATTGATTGTGTTCATGTGGAAGAGGAAAAAAGAGTTGGAGGAGGGGGTAGGAGCTGCGTGTTTCTTTGGCGGGAGCTAACAAGCTAACTAGCGCGGCTCCTGCTGCATGACGGCTTTGTGACCGCAGGTTGAACGGAGACAGCCTTGCTTTTCTGCGCTTGATGTTCCTGCTTTTCTGTTTTAATGAGTGTCAGGGCCATGCTTTTCTTTCACTGAGAAGTGAAAGGGAGGGGGGAAATCGGAACAACAAAACAACAAGAAAGCAGAAAAAAAAAGACCAAAAGAACAAGCGTTTTTGATAAAGTGCTTACGGAGCGTTTAACAGGAGTTCTGCTGAAGAGCTAGCCAGAGAGACGGCTAACATCCGGAACAACCAACTGACACTCACTTTCAAACTGTATTTTCCAAAATGTAAATTTCATGATGGCTTAGCTCCACCCTTACTTGGTACAACCATGTCATGTTATATATCACTGAAAAGCCAATTTACCATTTAATAAACTAGAATTTCCTCATATGATAGCTAATGATAATATTCTCACAAACAATTCACATTCTCTGATATGTCACTGAGTGCTGCAGTTCCTAAATATTTAAATGTAATACTACAGTCATCTAAAGTTTCATTTATTTTAGAAACCTTTTAGAAAGATGTGAATATTTTTTATTTACAAAATCTTGGTAATCTAGTTTTTCATAAGCATTCACACCCATGGCTTAATATTTTGTTGAGGTCTTTCCATAGATGTTCTATTGGATACAGGTCCTGACTCTGGCTGGGCCACTCACAGACTGCTCCTGAAGCCACTTCTTTTGTTATCTTGGCTATGTGTTCCAGAGCACTCTGGATCAGATTTTCCTGAAGAATCTCTCTATATTTGGCTGCTGTCATCTTACCCTATGTGCGGTCACCCAATTCCTGCTACAGAAAAACATCCCCACAGCATGAAACTGCCACCACCATCCTTCACAGTAGGGATGCTGTTGATCAGTGCCTGTTTTTCTCCAGACATGACGCTTGGAGTTCAGGCCAAAAAATGTTTTGGTTTCAACAGACCAAAAGATTTTGCTTCTTACAGTCTACAAATCCTTAATGTGCAGGCTTAATGTGTCTCAGAGGTCTACAGACAATTTCCAAATCATTGCTTGGTTTCTGCTCTGATATGCACTGTCAACTGACCCCTTATATAGACAACTGTGTGTCGTTTCAAATCATGCTCAGTCAACTAAATTTTCCACAGGTGGACAATTAAGGCATCTCAGGAATGATCAGTGGAAATTGGATGCACCTGAGCTCAACTTTGAGTGCCATAGCATAGTGTGTGAATACTTATGTACCTATTATGTTTAAATGTTTAAATTTTTAATACATTTAAGAAAATTCCTCACAAAAGGATTGACAATGGCTATGTGAGCATTAGAACTGGACCATGGACCAGTGGTATAAGGTGGCCTGGTCTATTGTACCACAATGCACTATGATAAGGCAGTAAGTGGATGGAGGCACAATCTCTCAATATTAGACAAGGACGGGATCATGTTCAAAAATATTTGTGATTTCCAAAATGTCAAAATTTCATTGTGATGCCTTTAGTATTGGCTATGCTTAACCCAGGTGAGAGACAAATGTCTCACCATTCTTGCTACACACACACACACACACACACACACACACACACACACACATATAAG
>JBBPDB010000108.1:11461562-11472744 GCA_037974465.1 Brachypetersius altus
CAAAACGACTTCCATTCCCTACCTACAGGGGGCAGTCTCTCCCTGGAGCAACTTAGGGTTAAGGGTCTTGCTCAGGGGCCCAGTGGTGGTATGCTGAAGGTAGGATTCGAACCTATGACTTCTTGGTCCAGAGGCAAGTATACTACCACTGGGCCACCGCCGCCACCCCCACATATTTAATGTTACATGTATGCACCTGGGGTTTGAGAGTTACGTAATTTCAATTCTCTGTATGTCTGGTATGTATGGCAGATTTGACAATAAAGTTGACTTTGACTTTGACTTTGAAATAAGTCAAAAATAAGTTGACTGCTAATCATTCCTGGAACAAAAACCTTCCATTTCTAATCAGCCATCCCACTGTGTAGCTTTAATGCCACTGGAAAGTTCTTTTTTAATATTCCTTTATTGTTTGTGGTAATAACTTTACTCTGAGAAGTGACACTGAATTCACTGAGCTGTAATTTTGCACTAGTATGTAAAATGTCTTATCTTTAGCCTTGTGTTTGACACAGACACACACTTTCTAAATTTTCTTTAGCTTTGTTACTCTTCTTTTTGAGGCAAATTAAAGACAAAAGAAGTCAAACAGCAACTAATCACTTAACCTTTCATAATTAGAGTGTGGTTTTTGGCCCAATACAAACATTTAATTATGTTAATCCCACTGATGTCAATAGGATCCTAGCTCAATGTGGTTGAGATAATTGTGTAGAAAAGGGACGCTTCAGAGCAGAGCAGAGAGATAGAGTCGATGGTGCAGTCAATAATGATAAGGTTGTGTTGCTCTGATGTGTAAGGTTCATTTTAAACCAATCACCTTAAACCAACCAGCTTACCTGCTCATTAACCTTGGACTTGATCTCAGACAGTATGAATGAAACGAAATGTCTTGAGATGACTGAAGAAGTTTGGGAAGGCAGTAGTTCAGGCTTTCGGCCTTTTAATGAGAGGTGTGTATCAAAGTATCAAATAGTACAAGCCATTCCACAACCAGGGCGATTCATCAAGTGAAACATTCAATATGAACAATAATATGATGAATAATCAAATATACGCCGGTAACTCAGGTGTGCATCCAGCTGGGCACAAAGAAGAAGCCCGCTGGAGTGTAACGAACACCACTGGCCTTTCACTGAAAGTCATTCATCCTCAGGCCACGGGAAGAGGAGACTGGTCCTCTCTCTCTCCTTGATCCCATTCCGTCTGCAGCTCGGACGACACCTCTGTAAATAGATGATCCCAGTCCCAGCCAATATCCTCCTATACACGGAACAAGAGAGGCACAGAATAAGCCAGAGAGAGAGAGAGAGAGGGAGAGAGAGAGAGAGAGAGAGAGAGAGAGAAAGAGAGAGAGAGAGAGAGAGAGAGAGAGAGAGAGAGAGAATATATGAGGGTGAAGCGTAGGTCCAGGTACTCACTTTAGTAAATCACCCTGTGTCAGTCTGAGATTGCCCTGAAGAGACCACAATTCAGTCATAGTAGATAAAAGGCAGTTTAGACTCATGGGGACTTTCATCTTGTTGTCTGGAGGGGATCTGTTCACTCCAACTTCAAACCACAGGGTCACCATGTCCAGTAAGGGCTTCAGAATCTCATGCCTCAATACATCCAACTACAACTCTGAAAAAGTATTTATGTACTGGGTTACCTTGTATAAGTCAGCTCCTGTCAAAGTGAGCACTTTAGGAACAGATTAGCTGCTTGTGATCTCTTCTTATGCACCTCCAGTTTTTCAGGTTGCTCTTCTAGCAACCAGAAGCACTAGGACGAAAAGGCTTCATAAAGATAATAATTAAATATAGTAAGATAAGATTATAAGTGTAAGTAAGGACCTCTATGGCTCTCACACACAGTGTACCATTGGTAGAGACCTCATGAGAGAAGTCGACACATCATGTTTATTTCCTCTCTCTGTGTGTGCGCATGTGTATGCGATGCAGTCTCTGATTGGCTTACGCTGACATGCGCTACTTTACTTAACCAATTATTATAGTCACTTCATAAAAAGGGCGGGGATGCTGGCGCAAGGAGGGTAATACAAACATAAGACCACAACAACACGAGAGGCATGGCAACAGAGGCAGTAGGTGACAGACACAGACGCACATCACGTGTGTGGAGATACTTCACTTTAGAACACACAAACAGCACAGTGACCTGTACAATCTGTAAGACAGTGTTAAAGTACTGTACAATAAAAGTACTAGCGTTATGCGCGGCCATCTGAAATGGCATCTGCTAGTTAACGGCCGATTCTAGCACTGCAAGGAGTCATCCAGTCCAGAGGACGCTGAGTGGCTGCTGCCGGTATTAGCCTTTGTTTTGTCATGTTGACTGTTAATGTTACAGAGAACTTTAATAAAAATGACTAATTGTGTGATGATGTCATCAAACAACTTGTTGAATTAACATTGCCTGACTAGATGTTTCTTTGGAAACTGTCAACCTTGACTATCTGACTGACTGATTACTTTGCACTATAGTAAAAGGATCAGATAAAAGATGGTTATTTTACAGTGTAGTGTGTTGCTAGCAGTCTAGCATGCATACAATAACACAATACATAATGTTTTTAGCATTAAAAATTAAATGTTATTATGAACAACAATTTTTTAAAAAGCGTTTACCATGTCAGTTCCGGGGACATTAGTTTCTGTAGTTTTGTAGTTGACGTGACACTTCATCCAGTCCAGATGGCAGATGATTGCTGGGCAAAACACCAGGTCAGCAGGTTCACCGCTTCGTTTCGCTGCAAACTTTTTCCTTGCTCGGACATACCGGTCTCGCACTTGTCCACACTTGCTTTCACAAATTTCCGAAATAACATCCCTGATGTTTGAAATCTCTTGCCAACTATTATTACTTGCAATTTTGTCATTGTGAAGAGGTTCTGTCATGTTATATAAATGAGGATAATTGCAGACTTGGATAACTCCTCAAACGTGGACATCTTGACTATTGAGTGCAGATCTCATAACACTGCCCCTATAAATCTCTGTATACGTCCCATTCATTTTTGAGTTTGTACACAAAAACTCACGCAAAGAACTCAGGATACGGACCGCAACTGTACGTAAGTACATACGTACGTAGTTCACAGCAAATATATTTCTGTCCTAAAGTCGACCTGAAAAAATAGAAGTCGTTAATGCCCTAATTCATACTACTAAACTAATATAAAAATAAAAAATATGTATATGACTAGCCATCACATTAATAACACCTGTCTAATATTGTGTAGGGAGATGGTATTAATTGTATAATTTTAACCCTTTGAGGGACAGGCAATGTTTAGGTAGGTGGATCATAGGACCCAAGGTTTAGCAACAGAACATTGCATAGGACATCGCACTGCCTCTGCCCAGCTTGCCTTTTTCCCACAATGCATCCCTCCTCCTCAGGTAAGCGACATATAAAATCACGCAGTCGTCCACATGATGTAAAAGAAGCAAGCTGTGATGCATAATATCTTCTAACACCTTTCTATCATAGACAGTATTAATACTTACAGCAATTGTGCTAGAGTTAGCCTTCACTTCCCATGAGCCTTGGACACCTATGACCCTGCTGTTGATTCACTGGTAGTCCTTCTTACACCACTTTTGGTAGGTATTAACTGCTACATACTGGGAAAACGAATTAATTTAATTTTGTAATTTAATTTTGATTAATGTAGTTCTGTCCTCACACTTGCCCGTTTTTCTTGCTTCCAATATATCAGCTTCAAGAACTGACTGTTCACTTGCTGTAAAACATTCCTTATGAATTGACTTTGATGAGGCATTATTATGGTGTGGACAATATTGTTTTACATTTTGTCATGTGTTTGTTGACATCAAAAACCATTAAAGGTGCCAAAGTAAACCTGCTGATACAGTAATTTCATTGTGTAACTAACTAATAACTCACAATTATTTAATTACAAGCAGAATGACAAAACTACACTAGTAACTTTACTTCTATCGTTTAAAGCATATTTGTCAGTAAATAAAATACATTTCAGGATATTACAATACATTCCACCGAGGTGGAGTCACCGCATACAGACAGTTTTACTCAGCTGATTCTAAACACCACCTACACCAGACTTCTAAAACTGAGTTTATCATAATATGTTTGTGTACACACCTGCATACAACAATGTAAAGGATCGTTTGTTCTTTAGTGTAAAACAATATTGTATACACTTGAATAACGTATCAAATCTATTTCATAACAAAGAATGTTCTGCTGTGCTTATGGTTTTATGATTGAAATGATCCAATCATTTCAATGGACTATGCAAAATTATTCATATGAATCTTCATATCATTATTTTGTGATCACCTGTGATATTTAAGGCTTAAGATTAACTACCTAAAGGTGAGCAAAGAATTTAGGAGGTAAAAATACTGTATGTGACTGGAAAGGAAACAGTCACCATTATGCATCCACTAGCAGGAATCTAAATCACTTAACTCTGTCACTCATTAGTATCTTTAATTAGGGAATATAATTGTACCATGCTTCTCTGCAAATCTTTGCTTTTAAAGAATACTTAAGTCTTGTCTGACAGGACAGGTTTTTTATTTTATTTTTCTATTTAAATACATCAGGTTGTGAAAGGGCACAGTAATGCACCATTCCTTTGGGGAATTGAATGTGGTGTACACTTGAAGTATTAAATTGGACCTTAAGGATCATGTTGTACCTTTGAGAGTACATTTACATGTACTTTTGGGTACAGAAATGTACCTGTGCAATTTCCTTTTTTTCTGACACCACACAGCAAAATTCTGGAAGATTAATGTGAGCATTGAGAGCCTTCACTGCTGAAGTGCACCACCTGATGGACATGCAGGCATGCAGTGTGCTCTCAGCGTAAGGAGGCCCAGTACTGAGGGGTGTGAGGCAGCTCACAGTGTGAGGAGGCCCAGGACTGAAGGGTGTGATCCTGGCTGTTGGCACGGTGGGTGCAAGCCCACCCCAGTGTGTGTTCACTGGGGAAAACTGAGCTTAGCCCATTTACTGACAGACACAACTGATGATGTGGCTGCTGGGCTCGGCTGGCACTGCTTGTGCAGTTTCTCTTTCCCTATGTGTCTTGTGTGTGTGTGTGTGTGTGTGTGTGTGTGTGTGTGTGTGTGTGTGTGTGTGTGTGTGTGTGTGTGTGTGTGTGTATGTCTCCAGCCTCTATAGAAAGTGAAGAAAGGGCATGTAAAACATCACATAAAAGTTAACAATTTGCAGATTTGCATGTGTATACATGATAAAAACATTTTATTGAGTTAAACATAACTGATATGTATGTGTATAAAGGGCTCTTTCAGCAATGCCAAAGAAGAACCAGTTTGTGATCGTGAGGGTTTTTTAATGGGTTTAAGTGTTCTGCTTTCAAAACCCTTTCAATTATGAATTTAAAAAAAAACATTTGTAGATCCTTCCACACAATGTCAGCCCAAGTAACCATTTTTCCCTAGAGACACAGAAAATTTCTAAATTGTTCATTTTTTTAAAGACAAAAAGTCACTTAGGATTCTGGGTGATACTTCTATGTCATTATAAAAAAAAATGATAAGGAATCTTTACTTTGTGTGAAGGCCCTTGAGACATTAAGAATGTTCTTTCCAACAACACATGATTTTTCAAGAACTAAAATGGTTATTTTGTGGCATCACTCATAGAGCCATTTATTTTAAAAGAGTTTAGATATGAAGAGTTAAACATTTTTAATATTTAAATAACATTCCACATTTTTATAAAGCCAATTAAAGGCTTTGAAATGTTTCTTAGTTTAGACATAGGAACCCTCATCTTGATATAAGAGCCTTAGGATCTTGGTTTGGATATAAGGATCTAAGATACACCATTAATTGCAACAGAACCTTTACATTATTTGGAGAATATTTAAAACTTTAAAAACTGCTTTACCTGCACATCTCATTTACAAAATTAGTTTAAGGAATCATCTATTAAAAGGTTCTTAAGGGAACCAAAAGTGGTGGTTGTGTGACGGTAAGGCGTGTGTGTGTGTGTGTGTGTGTGTGTGTGTGTGTGTGTGTGTGTGTGTGTGTGTGTGTGTGTGATGGCTGTTGGCCAGGTCCACTGGAGTAATGGAGTAATTGATTGCCGATTGACCCTCGTGCCACTGAGGACACTCCTTTCCACTCAACCACTGCATTACTTTTATTTTCATTATGGAGTTGAGCAGCTGCACTGCCCTGCTGGATGCACTCACACATACTCTTCACCTAACACTACATGCATACATACCCTGTGGAGCACCGCAAAAACACTGCGTTAAATACTTACAAGACAAAATCCAGCAAAATCAGCAGCACAACCAAAATTTTAGGGGAGACGAATGAAATAAACGAACAGATCCAGAGTTGAGTTGAGATGTAAAACCGAGTTAGAGATCTGTCTTGCGCTACGCTTTCATCAAACTGACTCTTATTTTTGTGGACTTTCAAAAAGGTTGGACTGAAGTCATATCAACAGAGAGAGAAAGTTCAAAACACTTTCCACAGTGTTTCAGAGAGAGAGGGAGAGAGAGAGAGAAAGAGATAATGAGAGGAAAAAAGTGTAATACATTCACACTGAAAAAATGTGATGCACTGAGTTTGCTCTAGTCAAATTATCTCATTTCCACATGAAGAGAGTATATCACATCAACATACTTTTATCATATGGAAATGGTGTATGCATTTAAATAGAATTCAATCAATACATGACTTTTTTCAAGGTGGAAACTTGCACTCACACACATGGACATCCATCACATAAGTCAAAACACTTGCATTAAAAATGGTTTAGACCTGTATGCCATAAATGGCCTTTCTCACTGGGTATCGATGAGTCTCTTGCTGCTGACCTGCAGTCCCTTCTAGCCATGCTATAGAGAAGGGAAGTGAAAGCTGTAGTGTAAGGAACAAAGCGATCCCAGTGAGTCAGCAAAATCATGACCCTCTCTCTGGAGGGCACTGGAGGTCAACACCCCTGAAAAACAAGAAGGGCCGTAGAGTGCACTCACTCGCACGGCTCCGTACAGCACTGCAGCCAAGTATGAGTGGCTCGAAGTCATTAACCTCACATCTTCTACAAAACAACAAAAACAACAAAAAAAGAAAAATAAATAGAGGCCATGTGATAAGCAACCCCATCCTTTGCCAATGTCAGAGTTAACCCCTTAAAATGTCACGTTTATTACATTCTGAGGCTTATTATTAAGAGGTAATCATGAATACTGTAGTGAATAAAGCCTGGACTTTCTGGTGGCTCCTGACCATTTAAAGGGTATAGACTGTGTGCATGTAAGCACATCGGAAAGAATCCCTCTCGGTGAGTAGTGGTACTGAAAGCCAGAGTCATAGGCTAAAGAGACGGTTAATGCACAGTCTTTTAGCAGCACTTACATTCTTTTTTTTTTTTCAAGAGTTGATTTTTTCAGGCTTATAACAACAGATCCATTACTGGCAACTGTGTGCGGGCAGGTTATGCATCCTCACCAGATCATTTAAACAGTCTAACAAAAAGAAATAAACAAATCGATAAAAACAACTTCAGCCATAAATGTGGATTTTCCCCCTCTCTTGGCCGTTTACCTACAATCCAAGGGGAGTTCCTCCTGATCTGCTGCATGATGACGTGCTGTCCAGGTGACACTTGATTGACAGGAGCTCCTTTTGCAGACTCTAATTGGCTGCAGCCGAAGCCTCTCCCTGTGATTATAATCAGCTCTAGTTCTGCATTATGGCCCGTTTGTTCGTCAGTTTGTTTATTTATTTGTTTATTTTTGGGGTCTCGCTTGAACAATAAACGAAAACAACAACAAAAAAATAGCTGCTGTTGCAGATTTCTCGCACCCCCCCTTACCCCCTCTCCCCTCTTTACCCCCCTTGCGAATGCATGTTTGCGCTTTGTCTATTCAGCACGGCGCGCGCGTTGCGCCGGTGACAGGCGGCTGCGCGCGCCAGAAGCGGGAAATTGCTTTTTTTTAACCACGCAGAGGGGTTGCTTGTGTTGGGGGGGCCTTTAGGGTGGAGGGGGGCGGGGGGTGATGTGCTCCCAGGTCATTTCTTCAATCCTGAGAGCAGACTGCAACATCATGAGACGCTCCTGAACGTTAATAGAGCTTCATAGGCGATTAATCAAAGCGTCCGTTTGTTTGGGGACCGACTGGCCACAATGTTTGGGGACCGACTGGTCTGTTCTCGAGGTGTAAATGGATTCTGTACGAAAGACCCTTAGTATTAACGTCATTACCTGCAACGCTAATACTAATTCTCAAATGAGCATGCCCCTTGATGATGATGATGATGATGATGATGGTGAAATTCTTATTTATGAACTTACACTAAAACTCTATCATAGAAACTTTCAGTGAGGTAAAATCATTCAGAAAAAAGGTAAATATTTTGACACCCCTTGAAATTCTTCACAAATTGTTAAATGAACTGACACGATTTTATTCCTGTTTTGTCTTTTTATCTTAGGGAGGTTATATGTGTTTGTGTTTCACACTGGTTAAACACCTTAAGTCCTGCAATAATATTGAGCCTTCAAAATAGTTCAATAATATAGGAAAAATCAGAAAACACACAAGCAAATTGAAACAAAAGGCTGTTGACCATCATCAGCCTAATGCCATGCCATGGGCCTATAGAACAAGAACATTGCAACTTCATGAAAAGAAAACACACGTTGCTATAAGACATGATGAAATGGCTATAAAAATGTGGTTGACTTTTAATGAGTGGTCCTACAGACCTGGGCTTGAGTGGAGCCTCTGTGTAATACTTTATGTAAGCATGCATACACACACACACACACATACACATGTACAATGCACTATGTATATATGCGTATATATATATGTGTGTGTATATATATATATGTATATTGCATTGTGTGTGCGTGCGTGCGTGCGTGCGTGTGTGTGTGCGTGCGTGCGTGCGTGTGTGTGTGTGTGTGTGTGTGTGTGTACCTCTCCAGCAAACCGAGCCATAGAGACGCTGCCTACAGGGGAATCTCATCAGCCGTGCAGCTCAGACGCCAAAGAGCACACTGGCTCTTCCTCTCTCTCTCTCTTGTTTTCCATCCCTCACTCTTCCTTTTCTTTCAGCCTTCTCGCCAAGAGCACCATAGACCATCACTGAAACACATAATAACACATTCAGAAAAAATGCAAACCAGTGATATGCTCAACCACTCAGACTCTTTATTTGGTTATTTATCTTGAGGCTTATTATGTAATATCTATCTACCTAATCTATCTATCTATCTATCTACAATGGATATATATAAAAAACATAAGAAACTGTTCAGAAAAGCATGACAAACACAGGAACTGAACTGCATAAATATGAAAACACATGCACTTCACTGAATGGTTTGCCAGCCAGATACTATGGAGGCCTGAAGTGATGCCTGTCACACACACAGGTACACCGGTCCCTCAGACTCAACAGAAGGGTGTGTGTACTGGATGTTCCATGCTGAGGTTAAGCATCAGGCTGCAACACTAATTTGACTGAACAGTAAGAGACAACGTCTACAAACCAGCCTGGGTGTGTAACACCAACCAATAATACCCATTAATTCTTATAATATCCATTAATACAGAGCTATTGTTTTTCTTCTGCTACATGGTAAATGCAATTTTAAATCCGTTAACTTTGAGAAGAAAGAAGAGTCTTCACATCCTGATGAGCTTTGATGAGTTTGTTTCTATCTAAAAAAAAACTCCCATGTCTGCAAATTCAACATCAAGAATAATCAAATGAATAAACAAACAAATAAAGAAAAAGAATATGCAAATTGATAACAACGCATATAGTGACTTTGATTCATTTTTCTTCAAGCCCAAAACTACACAGAACACTGTAAAGCTTCAGACAGAAAATACACTGAGATCATAACCAGCTTATTCAAATACCAGTAATATATATGTGAGGTTTAATAATGGAATCACCACTGAAAGGTGTGTACAGGGAGTCATAACACACTCTGGACCAGTGAGGATCAGTGTCGCAGGAGTGACACTCACAGAGATGCTGCAGCTTGATACAAAGCAATGCGGACACTTCAAGCTCAGAAAGCCAAGGATCCTCTCCAGCGGTCCTCTCTCACCACTCATCCTTACTTCTCGCTTACTTTCACCTTCTCTCTCTCTTTCTCTCTCTCTGTCTCTCTCTCTCTCTCTCTCTTTCACACACATTCATCAGTGTGCCTTCAAAAACACCAATGTGAAATACTGATGAGACACGTCCCACACACAAACATTACAGACACTTATTCTCACTGAGGTAACACACGCACACAGGTAAGAATACATGCTCAAACTTAACAAGCAACCATATCTAATATATTCATTATTCATGTGTACAATTGGGTGCACTGTATCTATTCAGTCTCACATGTAGAGCTCTTTCACACACACACACACACACACACACACACACACCTTTACAAGTGTGCCAATAAAACACTGATGAGACACTTGTTCTCTCAGCAAGAAAAATTACAGACACTTGTCCTCTCAAATGGGCAACACTCTCTATCTTACTCTCTCTCCCACACACAAAGACACACACACACACGCACACACGCACACACACACACACACACACACGCACATATATCAGGAAGTTGGGTTGGGGAGAAATCAGGGAGTGCACCAAATCTATTTGAAAGACTTTCATCTACCACACACACATACACACATTTTTATATTGACTATGTGTGGCATAAGCAAGGTTGGTTGAAACTATTCCACTCATGATCAGTGGAAGACACTGATCTGTGTTAAAGATGAAGTGGAAGACACTGATCTACTGATCTGCGTTAAATATTAACTGACTGAAAAGGAAAATAAACGATTGAATCTAACAGACCAGACTTCAGCCACACAGGGTGAGGGGTAAGTGTGTGTGAGTTTGTGGTGTGTATAAACTCGATGACAGTGTGCTGAATAAATTCCCATCTGCATCTAAATGAGACTTGAAGACCCTCATCACGGTTTCAGACCATTACAAGACCGTGGCGCGAACATCACAGCTTACTGATTTTACTTTATTTACAGAACCCTCGATCAAAACCAACAAAAAGCACCAGGTTTTACTTTAATAATAATAATAATAATAATAATAATAATAATAATAATAATAATAATAATAATAATAATAATAATAATAATAAT
>JBBPDB010000108.1:11474214-11486601 GCA_037974465.1 Brachypetersius altus
ATAATAATAATAATAATAATAATAATAATAATAATAATAATAATAATAATAATAATAATAATAATAATAATAATAGTAACAGTAATAATGATGCGTTGAGCGATTACGTCCGCGAACATCTGATTATTATTATCGTTATTATCATTATTATTATTATCGTTATTATTATTGTGCTCTCATAATTAGCGTTTGCATTTTAAACGTTTGCATATCGCATTTTAACCTATTCTAATCTTAACGTTAAAACGGCTTTTGAAATTAATTTACGCTGCGAAATCAGAGAAACGCGAGCCACAGGCAAAGCGCGGACATTAGGAATTCATCCATTTTTTTTATTCTAATTACTATTACCATTGTTGTTATTGTAGTTATTGTTGATGCTGCTGATGTTGGTGGTGTTATTTTTTTATTATGAACAGGGTGAAGTATATATTTAAGAAATGATAACAAAATATAATCATCAAATGATAACAAAATAGGATAATATTCTGAAATTAGCGTTTTGTTGAGTTCGTGATTTTCTACAGTAGGTTTAAAGTGTTCGGCGGTTCGTAAGGATAAACGTACTATATTAAAAGGGACAAAGATGGAGAGAGGGAAACTTCGTTTACCAGAACTTTTTATTAAACATTATGAAAACAAGAGTCTGAACACCATTCCAGTCAGAAACATTTCCGTTTAGACGTATCGACACGTTATGGACATTAAATGTTTCTGGAATAAATATATAGAAATCGTATATACAGTCATTTGTACACGTCCAGCACATTTCTCTCTCAGGAGCTTCCTCAAATGTGACTGAATCACGGAAGTCGCTGCACTTCAGGAGGCCTCCACTGACCAGTAGAACCCAAATAAAGCAGGACTCGAGCCAGGGGGGACACTTCAGAAAAGTGTTGTCCCTCACGGGTCATTAATTGTCTGCTGGAGGGATGATGAACATCTGGGGATAATCTTTAGTGGTGCTCTTTTTTTCAGTATACTGGAGGGGGTCATTTCTATTGCACATTCTCCTAAATAAATGAGCCGAACGCCAAACCCTAACTATGATTCAAGATTCAGCCACGTTGCATACAATCAACGCTTAAAAAACTGCAACGCAAGTCTCATCAGCAGTGGAGTTTTGGGCAGCTGTAAGAGGATAAGTCCGTTTACACTCAACCCCACAAACCACCACACACTGTGCATCGTTTTTGACCTGATGAAGTAAATCACTTCCCACCCACCCACTCACATCACCTGGACACGAGACTTTTCATTAAGCTGGAAAAGTCTTATCTGATGTGGAAGCTGGAAAATCACAAAGAAGATGTTGTGGATGTTGTCCCCACATCCACCCCCACCCCATAAAGCCATTTTATCTATTGGTTTAGGTTTTTCGGATGAAGTACACAAAAATTCACATATTCTCAGCTCGTTAATTGCTTTCGAGTAATTAGATGCATAGAATATAGCAGCGACTGAAGTCCTTGTCCTAGATGAAGTAGCTCATCTAAATACAAATCAGTTTTGGGCTGTTTTGTCTTTTTTAATCCCCCAGTACCTCTTGTCGTAGTGCAGTAGGCTTCTCATTTATATTGTACATTTATGAATAGGAAGAAGAATATCGTTGACCATTTGCATGCTTTTACATACAAACATTGCATTAAGACGTTTTAAATAAACAAGCAAACAAACAAAAGAGAGAAAAAGAAGGGAGAGAAGGGGGGTAGAGAGACGGGAAAAAAGAGTCATGTAAATCAACACACTAAACTCATCTCTACAGTATTTACACGTGAGAATAAATAAATCAAATCTGGCTCAGTTCGTTCGTGTGTCCTTGTGTTATTGGTTTGATCGTTAGAAAAAAAACATTAATGGAAATTATTGGCTTGGACTCAGTTTTGTCTTGAAGTTCTGGTTCTGGTTCTGTTGCGGTTCCTTGCAACTGGAGAGCTTCAACACACGCGTTGGTTTTTTTTCTAGAGCAGGGCAGAGAGGAAGAGGTGGGCGAGGAGTTGGTGGTCTGAGGAAGGTGGTCTCAAGGGTCATGCTTTTTCATCCAGGTGTGTTTGCAGGGGGGAGTTGAAGCACCGTACATGTCCCGCATGCAGGGTCGAGGGTGCAATGCTGAAGTTCACACACTCATATGCGCGCGCGCACACACACACACGCACGCACACACGCACCCGCACTGTCTAAAGAGGAGGTGAGGCGGAAGACGAACACGTATTGCTATTTCCCTTTCCCTTTCGTTCAGTGTTTTCTGTTCCTTCTTTCTCCATCTAGTCCGATCAAACTGAAAATAAATAATATTGGTAATAGGCTAGTAATCATTATGATGATAAAATTGCAGTTCCAGAAGTTTCCCCCACGACTTTAAGACTCGTGTCGGTCCGTTATAATACAATTAAAATCTGAGCGTAGTTAAAATGACTGAGATCAGTCTTAACATGAGGTGGGTTTGAGTGACCCTATAAGACTTTTTTATTAATCATTAAAATAATAAAATAATAAAGGTCGCGCTATAACGAGCTGAACAAATGAACTTTTGAAAAAAGCAAAATAAAAGCAAAAAGCAACCCTAATGAAATGTGGCCCACTGGAACTAAACGGTCCTACTGAATTTACTGGCTACTGAATGAACTGACTACTGAATAAGGAAAAATGAATGCACTGTGCTGAGTGAGAGGACAGAACCCCGCGCTCTGATTGGACATGGTTTGTCTGGACACGCTGGACTGATTGCTGATCCCATGCTGAAGTTCACACCGCGTTTTAAACAGGTTAAGACTTCAGGAGCTCTAATGATAGTCTTACAGTCTGATAAAGTCACACTTAGTGTGTATGAAGTCGGGCGCGTGGGTGTGTTTCACTGCCTGAACGGGGAGTCTGTCTGAAAAACACAACACGGGGTGTAAACAAAAGTTTACACAGATGAAAAAAATGCGTTTAAAAAAGAAACTGTACTATGACGATGAACGCGTTGGTGTGGAGGAGAAAGAGGAAGAAGAGGCAGAGAAATAAAAAAGAGTCTAAGACCCAGAGGGTCTCTCTCACATGAAGAAATCTGCAGAGGGGGGTTTTCCGCTGGAGGGGTCCCGGGTACCACCACCGACGCCGCTCGCACCCCCCGTGCCACCCCCGCCGCCGAAGCTGCGGCTTGCGAGCTTCTCATACTTCTCCTTGTAGAGGTCTCGCTCCTTGGCAAGCCGCGCCACGTCCTGCTTGAGCTGCTCCACCTGGTTCTGCAGCGTGCACTTCTCCGTCTCCAGCATGTGCCGCTGCTGCACGCGCTTGTAGCGGCACGACTGCGCATAGCCGCGGTTCTTCAGCGTGCGCCGCTTCTGCTTGAGCCGGATCACTTCCTCCTTGCTGAAGCCGCGCAGCTGCCGGTTCAGCTCGCGCACAGTCATGCTTACGAGCTGCTCGTCCGAGAAGCGGTCCTCGAGGCGCGCGTGCGCGTGGTGGTGGTGGTGCGCATGGTGGTGGTGGTGGTGGTGCCCGTGGTGGTGGCCCGTGGCCGTGCTCAAGTCCTCGCCCACGTACTGCTGCGTGCGGAAGCCCGCGCCCTCGTACGCCTGGTGCGCGTGGTGATGGTGGTGGTGGTGGTGCGCGTTGCCAATCAGGGCCTCAACGGCGTCCTCTGGGGTCAGGTTCAGGGCCTCTGGACTCACGTGGTGCTGGTAGTTGGGAATCCAGTACAGGTCCTCCAGCTGAGCCGCCTTGCCCGCCGCGCCCTGGCCGGCGCCGCTGCCCGCAGGGCCGTTGGGGGTGCCGTTGGGGCCGGGGACGTTGTTGGAGATGCCGTTGGCGAGGCTGTGGCCGCCAGGCTGGGCGCCAGGGCTTGGGGCGCAGAAGCTGGGCGACGAAGGCACGGAGGAGCAGGGCGTGCTGATGGGCGTGGAGGACAGAGAGCCCGGCGGCAGGCGATGGCAGTAGCGCTCGGACTCGGGCGGCTCCTTCTTCACCTCGAACTTCATGAGGTCGAAGTCATTCACGTACTCGATGGCCAGGGGGCTGTTGGGCAGCTCGCCGGCGCTCATGGCGAGGTCCGCGGCCATGTCGGCGTCAGCGGCAGTCCATGCGATGGCGCGCGCCCTCGGAAGCGAAGGGGGAGGGAGGGGGGTGCTGGTGGTGCCGCACCGGGACTGCAGTCCTTCTCTCAACAGGGTGGCAATGGTGGGGGTTATTTAATGGGGGGGCAGTTTAGCACATGTGAACGAACCCAGAGGGTACACCACAGTCTAACCAGTCCTTAAAACAGCTTCTATTTAGAGTGGAGGTGTCTGTATGTGTGCGCGTGTGTGCACGGCAGGGTGTTGTGGGGTTGGTGGGTAGGGGGTGTTGGGTGAAGCACCCGTGTGCGTGAACTTGTCCACCTGGCAGCTGCTCTAGCTCACAGCTTTCTCCTTTAATATCACCCGAAACCTGAAACTTCAGAGGCTCCGACCTGTCCCGTCCTCGCTTCACCCTCAGTCCCGTTATTACAGGCCCTCGGGATAAAAGGTCCTCGGTGTGGAAAAAATAAATAAATAAATAAAAAACAAAAACAAAAACGCCAGAAAAAGTAGATGACTCCAATCCTGGGTCGTCGCTGAGATGTTTTAGTCCTTAAACAAAACCTGGAAGCAAGAGGTGTGTGGTTTCATTGGGACTGGAGGCCCAGAAAGTTTTCTCCCCTAAACTTGACAGGAGGTCAGTCTTTCAGTCAGACTTTACCACTCGAGTCCGAGTCCGGTGGAATGATCAGACGATTCAGAAAGTCACCGAGAAACATAGCAAGATAACGCATTAAAAACAAAAACAACAACAACAATCACAGTAACTTCCAGCGATGGGACGCCTCAGTATAAAGTCTCTCAGCAGAGATCCCGGTACATGCAAGCCTTTCTTCTCTTCTCTTTTGTTTCACGTTTTTGGGAATAAAACTGTAGATCCCGCTTTTCTTTTTTTCTCTCTCTCTTTTAGGGATTCGTGCTCTGAGTCCCACCCCAACTCGGTTCACCGGAGTACTGAAGAGGGGAGATAGCTCTCGTTCTATTTATACACAGGGAGGTCAGGATGGACCAATAAGAAGAGCCAGCAGTCGTATATTTGCATTTTCCCGCTGCAGCCTTCCACCATTGGACGAAAACAGGCGTGCATTTTGGCGCGTTTGTTTCCTTTCCTTTTTCCCACCCACACTCAGGCAAAGCCACGCCTGCTGTCCCACGATTGGTTGGCAGTTCACATCACAAACGATAGAACCTCTTCTGAGAGTGAGTGATCAGCCAATCCAGGGACTATA
Source organism: Brachypetersius altus (assembly GCA_037974465.1). NCBI lineage: Eukaryota > Metazoa > Chordata > Actinopteri > Characiformes > Alestidae > Brachypetersius > Brachypetersius altus. The sequence goes on from JBBPDB010000108.1 coordinate 11,479,484, forward strand.
GGCGGGGCTTTGTCAGAACACAGGTGGGAAAAATGACAGCAGGGACCCCGGAGCAGCTGCTTCCCGCCCCCTAGCGACTGTTTCACAAATTTAAAATTGAAGAGGTTGCGCACAGTTGAAAAATATCAGTTAAAAAACGAATGAATATTTTTCAGCTTCGGTTCTTTGCTTTACACCACCATAACCTATAATTAAAAAAGTGCATGGTGATCAAAACTTGCATATGCATATATCAAGTTCATTTTAGTGCTATGGTCCATATTGGACAGAGATATATATTAATCTGTATATATATTTATATAAACAGTATGCATTTTATATTAACATGGCTGTAATTTATTGAAAATGAGGTGATGAAATGGGGTATCTTATTAATATGCTTTCTATTACAGACACACCAGCTGAAAGTGGAATAAAGAAGAGTTTCTTAAAGTCTTCACTATTACTTGATGCCATACGATATTTGGAGTGTCGCGGAAGCTTGACTAACTATATTTGCATTGAGCTTCTGGGAAAGCTTGAAAACTTAATTAAATTACAGCAACAGTCTTTGTGTGGCTGTATTGTAGTGAAACACTCTTTCTTGCAGGCTCAGAAGTGTGTGCATAAAACAGGGATTAGTGTAAACGTGGATTAAGGCAGATTCATGGTCAAATGGTCCTAAGGCGTTTCAGAAAGTGCTGCTACAGTGAATTGATACAGAAGAGAAGTAAGGACGAGCGTTTTTCTTCCTGATGTAATTTATTATAAACAAGAGTTATGTGTTTAATGGCATATGGTTCCTCCAAGTGCAGGGAGGTTAAGAACAGTTCCAGTATTGATGGCGTGCTGATTCCTGCAGTGCCCTTTTTCCCTTCTCACCCGTTCCACCGCCACATCTGGCGATAAAAATCAATCCTCATTTCCACCGGAAGAAGAGAGAAAATAAAATAAGAATTAAAAAAGAGCACGCGCAGCGGATGGGTTCATTAGGGCGGGAAGTGCCCGGATTCCATTTGCATTTAACCCCTAATCGGCTCACGACTCATCTGTTCGAATCGACAAATAATTAAAGCCCCCGGAGCTTTTACAAGCCTGAGGAACGAATATGAGCCAAAATGTGTGTAAATTCAAGCGGTCCAGTATCCATAACCTGAGAGAATGACGATTTTAATCTACACACGTGGCTCTACAAGTGGACAGACACACAGAGGCTGGGGCAGATTTGGATGCAGTAAAATGACACGAGAAGTCTCGCCAGTAAATGTAGCTGTGCCAACTTATGTAGATGCTGGAAATTAAAGTAACCCCCAGCAAAATATGTATGTGGGTAAGTCCAGTAAGTGGGCAGCCATATCACCAAAACTTTTACAAGGTAAACAATTTAGTCTACATTTTCCAGCAAGGTTGAGTGATCCCCCTTTTTTGGACTCTTTTGCTCAATAGATAGTAATTCGTCATGTACAAACTGACATTTATCAAAATATAGAGGCCAGAAAAGGCATTGTTTAAAGTAATACTAGAAGAAACACTTTTGGCTATTTGAGGAACCCTTGCCTGACTGGTTCCTAAAAGAACCATTTGTTGAAAATGAGATGAGCAAGAGTGACAAAACATTTACAAATCTTGGAATCCTCCTAAAATTTCCACACTGACTGAAGATTTTTGGGAACTGTTAATTTAAGAATGTAGAGGTTGATTTGAGATATAACCAGTTATTGACTCTTTTAGTTAATCATATTTCAATAAGGAGATGATTTGAGGCACTCCCAATCACATACAAAAGAACCCCATCCATGATTTTGCAGACAGTGACAAGATGGATAATTAAGCTACACAGATAATAGAAATATGAGTTCTTTGAAATATTCCACTAACCACTATTTTGTATGGTGGCAAATATATGCAAATCACTATTACAGGCAACACAATTTGTGAAAATATGCTAAGGCTGCACATTCGACAAAGTGCATTATGAGTAGAGCCCAACCGATATATTGGCAGGCCGATATTATCGGCCGATATTAGTAATTTTCCAAACTATCGGTATCAGCATTTATAATGGCCAATAAATGAATATTTCAAAAATAAAATAAAAATGGACTAAACAGAAAAACAGCAACCAAGTGTTAAACAAGATGCAACTCTAAAAAAGACCATTTTTAATCAAATGACTATCACTATTACTAAGCATGCTAGGTGGGCAACAGCTGAACTACAAAACACACCATGACATCAGTAGTACTGTATATTATTATGTTCTCTTTTTCATGTTGAACTGAGAGGATACACTGACATCTGTTTGTTAGTTGTAATGTTGTTTTTCTTATGTTTTGCAGTCAGTTATTGCTACTGCTACTGAAAGTGAAACAGTGGCTGCATCTGAATACTTGAATGAAACTCAAGTTTCCTGTCTGCGTACATTCATCAGGTATTCCTGTGTAACTACATGCTAATAAGGTCAGATGATATGTTGTACATGTGATTTGCTTTTCCTGTGTTTTCTAGGTTTTGTTGCATAATTTGTGGCTTGTAAATTCTTGCTCTTCTTGTTGCATGTGATGGAGCAAACTGGTTTACTGAGAATCTAGTGGAAGCTGGTTAGGTTTCCTAATTGGGCGGTTCTGTCTCCAACTGGTGCTAAAAGTGGTACTGTACTGTTTTTCAATATGCCTCCTGGTCATGCCTGTTTCTTGAGGTCATCACAATATGCGGTGAAGCCAAAGGTTACAAGTTTTGCATAAGTGATTGCCCCTGAGAAACCTTGCTGCACTGCACAGTTCAGAGTTTTCCTGTTTTAGCCAGCTGAATCAGATCATTAGATCATCACTGATCATTTCTGTGCTGTGCAGGTGTAATACAGGACTGGAGTTGGGAAACATTAGGGTAGATTAAAAAAGAACAATAGACCACACTGATGTAATTTCACACAAAAGCTTACTAAAAAAGACAGAACATCAGCTATCAGAAACACTTTTTCAGCAAGGCATTTACAAAGCTTTAGGACCAGCTGACAATGAACAGTTGCATAATGTAAACGATGCAAGGCACAAATAAACTGGGGTCTCTGTTTGCAGCAGGGGGCCCAAAAGAACTGAGGGCTCAAGGCCTCGTCTAACCTGACGTGGCAGAGTAAGATATCCTACCCAGTGAAATACAGACGCTCTCAAGACCCAAATCTGCCTACGGAGGAGGAAAAAGGGAGAAAAAAAAATGAGAGATGAGGGGACAAATCATATAAAGGTATTTTAGGGGCGCTAAGTCATTATAGGGGGTTTTATCAAATAAGCAAGAGTGGAACCCAAAGTCCAAGCTAAGCAGTCCGCTTTAAAAATGGCATATTTAAGAAGATCTGCTGTGGTCCATTCAGCGAGTGGAGGCTAGGTGTGTGTGAGCATGGCCGAGGGCTTGAGACATAAATTTTGAAGTCAGGGCTTTCATTGTTCCTTTGCATATTGGGAGTTAGCTTCTGGTGCAGTTCTGGCGATTTAAGCAAAATGGACATCAGCACGCCCAGGATGGAGAAAAAGAGAGCGATAGAGTGAAAGAGAGAAGGGTGGCGGAGGGGGGCCCAGGCTGGCCAATAGGGGGGAAATCACTGTGGCGGATTTTGTCCAGTTAACCCTCTTTTAACCAAAGGGAGGGATGTGAGGTGAGGTGCTGGGGGTTATCAAAGGCAGGGAAAGCAAGCATTTGTAGGCATACACAGCTTAAAAGCCAGCTCAGAGATTCAGCAGTAAGTGTGTATGTGTACTAACACATTAACAACTTATATGACACTCAGCAAAAAAGTAAGTAAAAATATGAATCAAACATTTGTATTGTAAGATGTAAGGAGGGAGAGAACTGAGCACAATTCTGACAGTATTGGGCAGCAGGCATAGTACAGATAGCAAAAAAGAAAAAGAAACATTCACCTGTGAAACCTGGCAGGTGACCAAATCAGAGTAGAATAAAACAGGAGAATATAGAGACAAAGCAAAGACAGATAGACTGAAAGATAAAGAGACAAGTACCAGTGCTTTCCACAGCAGTTAGGTGAAAATATCTAACTGAGATTTTTAAAACCAAAATGACGATTTCAGTGCATCTATTTTAGAGAAATTATACTTTAAACATTTTTTTCTTTTAAGAAGAAACACTTCTTCAGACTTGAGTCCTGGTCTACTAACTCAAGCTCTGTTATTCTATGTTCTTTCAACAATCAAACACAGCTATGGCGACACAACTCGGACAGAACCCAAACACATGTTTGTCTTTAATTTTGCTTTGCTGTGAGGACTTGATTGCATTCAGTCACAAGAACATAAGAAAAAAGTACTGATATTGTATAATTCCGAATCTGCATCATGAACAAACAAATAATCGATGGCGTTTCTCCCAAACAGTACTTCAAATGAAGTACAGTATTGTGAAAATTGTATCATAAATGCTATGTACCTTAAATTGTATTTCATTCATTATGTCAGGAAATAAAATGTTAAAGCAAATGAATTTTTTTTAAAACTTATTCCAATACGTTTTGGGCAAACTATTTTTTTTAATGAATGGATAGAAAGACTGACAGGCAGACAGAAAGATAGATTTGACAATTACATTAAAATACATATATGACTGCATCCATGCCTTTACATATATTTAAAACTGATAATAAAGGCTAATGGATTATGTCCATTGCAATACTCTAAAAGATATAAAGATAAACTTCAGAAAAAGTCAGGTCTAAAGAGTAAGTGAAAGCTGAGGAGAAACACACAACCAATTTTCTATCAAAGAAATCGAACTGAAACAGATAAGGGAAAATGAGAGAGAGAGAGAGAGAGAGAGAGAGAGAGAGAGAGAGAGAGTAAAGAGAAGAAAAAAAGATTGTGAAACTAATGAATAACTACTTGCAGTGAAAGTATGATCTTTATTGATGGGGCAGACTCTTTGCTGAGTTGTAATAAGTTTGTCTTTTTTATGTCTCTGCAATCTATCGAGGTGGAGAAAAATTACATTTGACCTTTTATTCTTTCTCTTTTTTTCCCCCCATTCAAGTCAGATTGTTCAAAGAAGAAAAGAGGAATAGATGTTTTTTCTCCCCCCACTCCTCTCTGCTCTCCCTTTCTTTCGCATGCGCTTTTACTAAAAATTGAAATATTGATCTTAATTAGAGTTTGCCGAGCTCAGCAGCTCGTTGAGCTTGGAGACAAGCAGCAGCAGACATCTGTCTCAGGCACTTCCATCCCCACCGTCAGAGCCAGGAGAACGAGGGAGAGGAAAGAAAGAATGATTGCCCTGTATCTCTGTCCTGTTAGGAGAATGTGCTTCCTTTCTCTGTTCGCAACAAAGTGGTGATTGCTCAGTACATAACATGCATCCATGATTAAATTTCACATGACCGTTTTCCAAGTTCTCTTTTTTAATTTATCCTTCATCAAAAGTATTTGGCAGCCCGCTATGTGACTCACTCATGTTGTAATCTAATATTTTAAAACCATTGACTGGTGAAATGAATAACACTGATTTTATAACTTATCATCAGGAAGCTAATAGGTCTTGACACTGATGCATTGGAATCAGGAAAAATGAGCAAGTTTAAGGATCTGAGTGACTTTGACAAGCGTCAAATTATAATGGCTAGACGACTAGGTCAGAGCTTCTCCAAACTGGCAGGTGTTGGTACCTACTGAAAGTGGTCCAAAGAAGGACAACCAGTGAACCGGGGACAGCATCATCCACCTAGACCATCTTGATGTGCGTTGGCTAGCTCGTGTGGTCCAAGCCCACAGAAAAGTTACTGTAGCACAACTTGCTGAACAAAGTAATGCGGTCTGTGACAGAAAGGGGTCAGAACACACTTTCATCACAGCTTCTTGTGTTTGGGTCTGTATAGTCGTAGACTGGTCAGAGTGCTCATGCTGACCCCTGTCTACCCTTGAATATGCCTAGGACTGGCATGTGAACTTAAGATCTGGATCATGGAGCGATGGAAAATGGTGGCATGGTCTGATCATGTTTTCTTTTACATCATGTGGACAGCTGGGGGTGTGTGTCGCTTACCTGGGGAAGGGATGGCACCAGGATGTACTATGGGAAAAAGGCAGTTGGGAGTGTTCTGTTGGGAAACCTTGGGTCTTGGATCATGTAGATGTTACACATATGTAGTTGCAGATCAAGTGCACCACTTCATGATAGCAGTATTCGCTAATGGCTGCTGCCTCTTTCAACAGGATAATGTGTCCTGCCATACTGCAAAAATAGTTCAGGGATGGTTTGAAGAACATGACAAAGAGTTCACTTGGCAACTTACAGGATGTACTGGAGCCAGATACCAGAGCTCTTCTGGAGTGCTTCTACAGCTCAGTGCTCTTTTGGCAGAACTTAAACAAAGAAATTCACGGGTTCTTTATCCATAGCCTTTCCATTGGAGGTAATGGTTATAACAACCTACTGTTTTCTTATGCAATCCAGGAACAGTTCATTCTTTCATCTTATGTAGTGCATGAGCTGTACATATTCTTTAAAATTCTTTTTTACCTCAATCATGTTAAAGACCAGCTATAAAACCTGTGGTCATTGTGTGGCTGATGTTACCACTCAATTTACTTGGTGAAACCTGTGTGTCACAGACACACCATCGGCTTCTATATGAAGCATTCCTCTGCATGACACAAAGCTGAGGAGGCAAGATGGATAGAGTGAGAAAAGTGAAATAGAGAGGTGTGCATCATTCTCATTCGCTGCCTTCCACTTTGTCAGCTTGTGTGTGTGTATGTGTACAGTACATCAGGCAGACAGCCTATATCTCGTTAACACGGCGGCAGGCCTGTCAGGGTGTGTGAGTGTATGGTGCTCCGAAGCGAAGCTTTCACCATGCTGTATTAATGCCCCCTGTTGTTGCCGGCGGCGATGCTTAACCAGGTTTCCCGTAGCGACCAGTGGTCGTTTGTCAAGGAGCGCAGGGCCTTGGTTAAACAGAGTATTAATAGACTAAATATCAGCAGCTTGTGCACGGGGGTAGGGGGGGGCAAAGGATTACACACCAGACATCATCCAGCATCTACCTCTCTAACACACTAATTATATTAGAGAGAGAGGGAGAGAGAGAGAGAGAGAGAGAGAGAGAGAGAGAGAGAGAGAGAGAGAGAGAGAAAGAG
>JBBPDB010000108.1:11491932-11503348 GCA_037974465.1 Brachypetersius altus
CGGCATTTAGCAGACGCTTTTATCCAAAGCGACTTCCATTCCCTACCTACAGGGCACAGTCTCCCTGGAGCAACTTGCAACTCAGTGGTGGTTTTGTTGAAGGCAGGATTCGAACCCATGACCTCTTGGTCTGGAGGCAAGTATCCTACCCACTGAGCTACCTCCACCCCAGTAACTCTTAACAGAATTAGAAATGCTCCTTGTCACGTGCGAGTGCTGATATGGAACATCTCTTTCATGCACTTTTATCTGAAATATAACAGTAATTAAGAGTAAATGATTATGAATGTATGCTGGAGTCAAAATCATGGTAATGTCAACACTGCAATTTACCTGCACAATCGGGGAAATGACTTAAAACGCTCTTGTGTGAACAGAAGCCAGGGCCTCACTAGGAAATACAAAGATACAAAACAATGTTTTCATGTTTTGTTACATTTTTTTTTCCCGGAAAATGTAACGGAAGTGTTTAACTGTACACTGCACATGTGCATAGCTGCTTATGATGCAGCTTAACCAGCAAATAACTGTATAGTTCGCAGACTATACAAGAGAAAAAAAACATCCTAAATAACGTTTTAAAAACATCACCTCCTGCTCACCATGGCATATTCACCATGTGCATCATATTCAAATAAAATGTAAATACTGTACGTATGAATGTCCCAAAGCCAAAACAGTACAGTACTACACTGCAAATATGTGCAAACAGTGCAAATATTGCTTAAATGTGTTCATGCTTTTGTCCTCACACCCATGACGAATTCAAATTTTTGTGCAGACTATTTTCCATGCATGCACTGCATTTACTTTGGGGTGAACGGAACCCTTTTAAATTGTAGTTACACAGTACATGAATACCCCTTTTAAAAGAGCAACGAAAATTAATTTTCCCATTTCATTAAATGAATTCCTCTCTGTCACTATGGCATTTGCAATTAATCTTATATTTTACAACTAGCTACAGCCACAGCTACAGCCACTTCACACAGATGTACAAAGAACAAACCCAAACAAACTTTGCTCCAAGAAAATCTGTAAAGTTTTAATTCAACTTTTCCAATACAAATATCTTAAATGTGACAATAAAACACTTCATATCAGAAACTAAAATTATATTTCTTTAAAAGTGACGCATGCAGAGAAGAGTCCCTGAGATCTACTAGTTCAGAAGAGCATCTGTGTATAAATTTGATAGTTTGAAAATGAGATATACATTCAAACGATATAAAACCAGGTGATCTCACAGAAATGGTGATTCAGGTCACAATGAGTACCTGCTGTCACATTCACAAATGCAAATGAATGATTTGCGGTTTCATGGTTTGTTATGTTTTTGCTATACCAGGTTTATTTCCGGGTGAATTCCACATCTGGTCTACTGTACCATACACTTCTGCATTGCTTACAGTCAAAGGTGACTAGGCAGCATTATTTAAAATATTTAATTAATATGCCTCTATGCAGAAATCCAAAACATACTGCGGTTGAGAAAGAGGAACCCTGTCGTTCTAGCCATCAGTTGTGTGATGAAATAACCGCATAGTTCTGGAGTTTCTTAGAAGCGCGGCTTGATATGCAGTTTTTTCCCTACAACACAGAAAACAGAAAAACAAGAGAGTCAAAGACAGAGTGTGTGAAATCATATGACATTTCGATAACTCTGTCTCCCAAATGTGAAGGTGTGCAGCTATTAGGGATGTAAAAATGCATAATCCCGTAAGGTGTATCTGCAACAACAAATGTAGCTGCAAAATTCAGAATTTTACCAAAATAACTCAAACAAAACAGTATCAAGTAATAAAACCTTCACAGAAGAAAACAAATGGCACAAACTAAAGTAATAAAATGAGTCAATGCAACAAAATCCCTGCTGGCAATGAAACACAGTGACGGCAGCAAAGTGTGACTGCTTCAGAATGAGTGAGTGCAAGGATTTCCTGGAAAGGAGTGAGAGGAAAGTAAACATCAATTAGGAAACACATGGAGAGAACATAGAGAACACCACATGGAGTATAAGAGACAGAAAGAGTATGTAGAAAAGAGCAGATATACATAAAGCAATATATATATATATATATATAAATAAAAATATGTATATATAGAGCAAACCTGACTAGACTTCTCTAGAATTCCAAAAGAGTGAGTGAGAGAGGGAATAAGAATGTGAGTGAAAACTAATGTACAGTGAGGGTAATAAGTACAGAACATTTTCCAGTAAACATACCTCCAATTACACTAACTTCAACAAAGTAAAAAAAATAATAATAAAGAATTCACAACATTAAAAACAATAAATAAAGCTATATGTGATAAAACTGAATAGTGCTAACTGAATTTTTATTTAATGCTGGTGTGGAGAAGCCTTTGTTTGTAATGACAGCTTCAAGATGGTTCCTGTATGAAGAAACTGCAGTGCTCAGGTGTGATTTTGAACCATTCTTCTAAACAGATTGTCTTTAAATATTGAAAATGCTCAGGGGCTCTCTTGTTAACCCTGACCTTCAGTTCCTTCCACAAATGCTCAGCTGGATTTAAGTCAAGTGACGGACTGGGGCATTCAAACCAACTGAGAGTTTCAGATCGTTGTCCTGCTGGAAGGTCCACCCACGTTTTATCCTCATCGCCTTGGTGGATGGCAGCAGATTCATTTCAAGAATCCCTCAGTACATGGCCTCATTCATCATTCAGTCAATTATATGATGTCTGCCTGTACCATGAGTCCCGTACCATGACGCTTCCGACTCCAAAATGTCACAGCTGGCATAGAGTTTTTCGGGTGATTCTGCCACCAAACATGCTGTGCAGTATGTAGTAAGTTAAATTTTGGTCTTGCCTGACCTGACTGCATTTTCCAATTACCTCTTAGGTTTGTCTAAACGTTGTACAGCAAACTTAAAATAAACTTGAACATGCCCATTCTTACGAGATGAGCATACATATATGCCACCCCTGTGGAATGCATTGCCTATTGTTTTCCTGTGAAAACTATAACCTGTTGCTTTCAAGTCTAATTCTCTGGTCAGAAAGCTTGTGATGAGCTTTCATGATGATAAAGCGATGTTCCTTCCACTTGTGGATAATGGCCCCAATCGTGCTTATAGGAAGATGCAGAAGTTTTGAAATACGTCTGTAATCTGTTCCACTGATATGTTTTGCAACAATCAAGTTGGGAATCAAATCGAGTCTTGGCAGAGTTCTTTGCTTTTGCCCATTATTAGATGTTTGATGTGTGACGCCTTGGCAACCAAAACCTTTAATTAGGCCGTCAATATGTACTAAACCTGCTGAAATTAATTTGCACATATAGAAGGGTACTAATTACGGACTATAAACTATTTCTGACTGTATACTACTTTCAGCCTCTTCCTTGCTTTTCCTTGCCTTGGTTTCTTAGTTTTATTTCTTACTTGGTTTCTTACTTTTTTCTTACTTGTTTCTTTGCACTTTATTACAAATAAATTTATGATGTGAATTCTCTATATATTGGTGAGATTTTAGAAGTATGTTTACTGAAAAATGATGTGTTTTCTGAAAAATGTTAACTTGTTCAGTACTTTTTTCCCTCTAATCTATTCTCGGTGAGGTTACAAGAGAAAGTGATATGATTTAAGACACTGTATGTGCAAGTTACCGGTGCAAAAAAGCTACATTTTATGTGTTTTCCCCCAAATATGTTAAATTATAATAATAATAATAATAATAATAATAATAATAATAATAATAATAATAATAATAATACTAATAACCTGAAAAATGCATGCCACTAATTATGTGAAAAATATGACAGGTAAGAGTGTATTTGAACTTACTGTAATGCCTACATTTGCCTGGGAGACACAAACAATAATAGAGTAAAAACAATAATAACGCTCATAAAATATGGAAAGCAAGTAAGAGCATGGGATATGAAAATGCTTAGCAGCTAATATAAGAAAAAGGAATGCTATCTAAGTGTGTATATGCATCTGTGTGTGTGTGTGTGTCTGACTCCAGAATGTCCTGGTGACAGGAGACAGTGTGAGTGACAGTTAGGAGAGTGTGCGAGTGTGAGGTCAAAGGTTAATGAGAGCTGATTCTGAGCAACAGGGTCTAAAAGCGGTGAAGACCAACTAGAGAAAGAGTTTAGAGAGGGAGGAAATAAGTTAAAATTAAAAAAAACCTTTCAAAAATCTATTCAGTTCTTCGCAAAGAAAAGACGGCGAGTGCATGGGGAGGTGTGGGAGCACATGCTCAGAATCAGACTATACTGTAGGTTGTGCCTTGCGTGAGTGTGTATGTGTGGGACACATGGGGCCCCACTGCTCTAATCTTCTATCAGTCAGACTGTCAGCACCACCTTCAGCTGTGCCTCTGCTCCACAACAAACCTAAATATTATTTACCCCCTTCCTTAACCATTACACCCCCTGCTCCGTTCTATTTTGAAGCATTATTAGCACTTTCTCTAAGCACTGCATGCTCCACTTTGTAGTGTCAATATTCATTTACCAATGTGAGCGAAAAACCTGTTTAGTCTAGGATTAAGATTAATCTGAGAAGTCTGAGGAAACTGGCCCTACACCCCTGTTCCTAAATAACATTACCTCCCTCCCTGAATATATACTTTTGAGATGCAGTTTTGAGATTAACTGAGACCACTATTCCATACAGTGACTTCTAAATTATGATCGTAAGCAGCAATAATAAATGAACAGAGACTTATTCAACAAACACATTAAATAATAATCTAATTTTCTATTCTATTGAAGGGTGAGTTTGACCTGGCACTGCCAATGCGTACAAAGCAAATTCAGATTATTTTAAAGGGTCAGAATTTTATACAATATGGGCTTTATAAAAGTGAAAAAGCAGGTATCATGCATTAATAATGTATTGCATAGGCAAGAATATTCAGTTTTAGAAATATTACGTCCTTTCTATTCAAATGCAACAAGTAACTGCTTAACTGCAACATTTTAACTGCTACATTATTTTCCACTAATGTCTGTAATGTATGGTGTATGTCTCTATGGGCTATACATGCATAGCAGACTGTGTTACTTATGTCATCTTGAAAGTGAAAGTGACCATTTATGTCATACGTGAATACACCACAGCACACAGTGTGAACAGCACGAAATTCATCCTCTGCATTTAACCCATTCACCAAGTGAAGCAGGGGGCAGGAACACGGCACCCAGGGAGCAGTGTGTGGGGACGGTACCTTGCTCAGGGTACCTCAGAGGTGCCTAGCGTTCTTGGGAATCGAACCCGGACTTTCTGATTACAGCCTAACCGCTAGGCTACCAGCTGCCCCTTACACACTATAGCGCCGAACAAACAGTACTACATTATAAACAAATTCAGATTTCAAAGGGGGAAAGCCCTAATAAACTCTCAAAATTATTGGATGTGTCTTCTATGTGAACTGCATTACGCTGGCTTTTACCTGTGGCCTCTGTTCCGACTACATTAGGTAACATTGGGCTTTCACTGGCCTCTGCGGTTTCTGGAGAACTGGACAGAGAGATGAAGGAGGGTAGCTTGGCCAGACCCGAGCTGGGGGTGCTCTCCTCCTTCGGAGTGGACTCTTGAACTGGTCTGAAAGGAAAAAAGTAGCATTACATGAAAATGCAATGTGTATTATTAATACTTCCAGAAGTGTGTTTAATTTCCTTTGTATACCTATTACACAATTTTGATGTTTTAATGATCAAAATGAAAAACAACAGGGAAAAGCTAAGTGACAGCAGAATAGTGAATACTGGTGCTTTTTTAACCTCTTTGCAGATTCACTGGTGCGGACTGGTCCAGTCCGCTTTGCTCTCTGTCTGTGCTGCAGTTTACACTTGGTTCCTTTGGGGCACACACCAGTGCTGGAGAACTCCGGACACACAAGGGTGTGTTTCTTCTTACACTGCAGGGGAAAACACATGTCATTACTATGCTATCATTCTTGTAAGCAATTTCTCATTAATGCACCGATAGTGCACAGAGTCACTGCCATTTCACAGCCTCAGAGCTGTATAAGCTTATACATCATAACCTCCATTATCTAGCATCTGCCAATATGTGTAAAGATTACATGAAGAGTGCACCAATATAAAAGGTTCAAAAGTTAGAGAAACACATTAAGACACTTTAAAGTTAAGACTGCGTTTTCCTTCTCCTGTAAAGTTACTGTTTCTGAGAGTTTGTGATGGTGTTCATGTGTTATAGTAAAGGATATTTGTCTGTCTGTGTGTGTGTGTGTGTTCCAGTGAGAAAAGGAAAGCGAATGAGTGAGTGAGAGAGAGTAGGTGAGAGAGTATGTGTGTGCCTGTATAATATGGGCGTAAATTGGTAGCTTCATTCTTCAGGAGATCCGATCCTTTCCACCTGTCAGAAAAGCTAATTATACCCACTATGGGGCGAGGGCCGCAAGACGTATGTGTGTGTGAGAGAGAAGATAGAGAGTGCATGTGGAGCAGGTTGCTCTTGAAATAGAGCAAGTAACCGTGTGTTTGTGTGTGTGTGTGTGTGTGTGTGTGTGTGTGTGTGTTGGGGGGTAGGGGTAGCTATAAGATCGTGTTTCCGGGAACAGTGTGGACTCTCAGTCACCCTGCAGAGCAGTCTGGTAACGCTCTCCCACAAACGCAAATCTCCAGTCACTGTATTCACTACCCGAAAAACCCCAACATGCAGAGCCACATGCCCCTATACACACCAAGTGTCCAGTCCAGCAACTGAGCTGTTATTTACTCAGCCATCAGACAGGTGTTCCATTTACACATCCACAAACAGTACAGCAAAGCAGCAAAGACCACTTTCTTTAATAGCTTGTACAATCAGGAACAGCATACCAGGAAATAACTAAAAGGCAAGCTCTTAAATTGAAATTTTCTGTGAAGTGGACCTTTTCAGTTAAACCAGCATGTTTTAGCTTTCCACTGTTAAATAAGGGTTTTTATTGTGAGGAGCGACAGTATGGTCCAGGGTTGCACAGAAAATTCACCAAATTCCTCTGCTTCATGCACTTATGCCTGAGAGAAATGAGAAATCTAACCAACAGTGTGTATTGTGTCATTGCTGCCAGAAAAAAAAACGTTTTCATAAAAGTAAATTCCCATTTTTCTTTTTGGTACAACTTCATGAACCATGTCTACTGGTACAACAGCTGTGTATTATGTGTAAAGGATTAAAATGGACATTTTCCCCCGATAGTGATCATTTGATTCTGAAGATGAATAAAAAATGATATACACACACACACACGACCAACAATAAAATAAAATGTTATGTATAAATTATAAATTGAATTGCATTTCTCTTTGTACTGTACAGTTTACACTGAACTGCCGTCTTACAGTGCTAGAATGTAAAATGCTGAAGGTTATCCCAATATAGACTGTACTGTAATTCATATAATTCCATTTTTTGGGATAAGCAGGGTAAATACAGTAATAATTGAATTTAATTTACAGGAATAAACACAGCGATTTAAGAAGAACAAAACAAAAAACAAAAAACACAATAACACTCAGAGAAACACTCTAGATTTAGCACTAAAATGCATGAAAAATTATGTGGTGATACCTGCGGTTTCTGGAAATTCGCAAGGTTTACCGTATATATTTTTCATGAAGTCATGAACCTAGCATCATTGTGGTCTCAAGTGCATTATTATACCAGTGATGAAATGTATACATTTTTGGCTGTTTTGTTGATCCCTCACAAAGCAGAGTACTTAATGGCTTAGAAATCCATATGATCAATAACTGCAGATCATGACCATTGGTGCATGCAATATAGTCTTCGTCACAGTTGAATGCACACAAGGTAATGGCATTGGATAGCAGGAGTATGAAGTTTTGAAACCAAGGAAGCAATTTCTTAAGTAAAGCATGTACACACCAACACACTTGCGTGCGCGTGCACACACACACACGCGCACACAGTGTCTCATGGGACAAGATTATCGCAGCCTGTGAGTCCTGCTCCCTAATACCCCCTACATCATCCTATAGACAACATCATCACTCACCACCCTTGTGGCTAATTGCTCCAATTTGCTAAATCCTTCTCCACTTGAGTTCAGTCGATTCCAATTTCACTCCATCTCTGAGGAGCATTTGGGTCCTTTTTGTTTTTTTCAGCACCCATTTGTTTCTAGTTTGACTGATGATGTCGATCTGGGGCGTCACTCATACACTCATCAAGCTCTAAACAGGATGTAAGGGTAAGGAATATTCTGCATGCAGTGCTGAATATCTCCCTACACAACTAAAGAACTGAATTAATAATACCAACATGCTGTAGTAGGTGGGAGAGAAAAACACATTTCAATAGCCCATATGCAGTCAATTAGTCAAGACAGTTTTCTACTGGAATCATGATGTAAGACAGTGAACAAGTAATGGATGCTTATTACAATTTACACAGATTAAACTGCGAACCTAAATCTCACACATTTCCTTTAGAACATAATTGCAATAAAAACAGTGTAATTTAATGTAATCATCAATTTAATATTTTTGTTCATAAATTTTTTTTTCTTCGTTGTATTAGCTCCCTTGCTTCTTAATAGCATCCAACTGATGACACAGCTCAAGCTCAAATCAACTCACTGGTGTTCTCTCTTTAAAATTGCCTCAACCAAATGGAAAATACTAAATTAATACAAAACTTGGAAAACAATTGCAGTCAGCTAACCATTGTATTCAGTTTCCAGGAGTATTTTAAAATGTGAATCATGATACATATTGTGTATAAAAAAAAAGGAAACCCTGGATACATTTCACTGTGTGTTGTACTTGTATGACTGCAAGTGAAAAATAAAGAATCTAGAAAAATAAAGAATCTTGAACATATGCATTTCCACCATATTACTTACTCCTTCAGCCAAGATCTGTCTGGTGTCCAAACTCTGCATCTTTAGTTTTACTCTAGAGTTACTAATGTAGCTTTAAAGACGGTGTAGATTAAAAAAACCTGAAATTTCAGTATTAGCCCTTCCTCAACCCATATAATTAAGTAAATTCATTCAAGATTTTTGTTTGTTTTTTGACACTATATGACATACTTTTACCTTTTTTATAGATGTGTCAGACACAAACCCAGGGTATTCAACTTAGTGCTTGTTGCATAATCAGTCTGATTTCGATCTGAATTTATTTGTTATCTACATTGTTTTTAAAGCTATACTAGTAACTCTGATGTAAAACTAAAGATGGTACCTCTGGACACCAAACAGATCTTGGCTATAAGAGTGAGTGAAATGGTAGAAATACATTATTTCTAGGTTTCATTTTTTACACACATATATATCATGATTCATATTTTAAAATACTACTAGAAACTATGAATACGATGATTTTCATTTCACACACTGCACTGCCCTAAATCAAGCTACAAAAGGAATACTTATGCCTTCTTTTTTGAAACATGCACTTTGTCAGAGTTCCAATCGCCACAATAATCATGATTAATGTTGTCATACTGGACACTCCTATTCTTGTGTTAAGGGGAAATCTGAACATGCATTTTATTTACATATTCAGTAAATATATTTTTTAGATATAGAACTTTAGCTCCTGTTCATCATTCTAAGCCTTGGGTCACATAGTAAATGAGCCAAGAGGAGTCAAAGCATTCAGCAAGGACTGGACTACTCTACAGATCATGGTCTCTACATAAGGTCACAGGGAGTCACACAGCAGCAATTGAGTCCTACGAAGAACCTCTCTTGTGAAGTAATGGAAAAGAATAAGATTGCTGTTAGGTGGACACTAAGAGAAGGTTCATTAACTGTGATGTGAATAGCCGCTTCTTTCAGCAAAGAAAACACATGAAAGTCTGAGGAAGTGCCAACCCAATCCGGCCATACATTTTCATTTACATAAAAGCAGTGAAAGAGAGGGGAAAAGGAAATGCATGAAAAAAAGAGAAGTGGATGGAACATCTTTATACCAGCACAAGTTAACAATTTTCCACTTGATTTAAAGAAGGCTGGAAAGTCTCTGGGGCCTATTAGAAGAGCTTTCTACTGGCCACAAAGCAGAACGAGTCAGCACATTTTACAATGTTACATTACAGTGCAAGAGAGAGAGAGAGAGAGACAGAGAGAGAGAGAGAGAGAGAGAGAGAGAAAGAGCAAGAGCGAGAGGGAGAGAGAGAGAGAGAGAGAGAGAGAGAGAGAGAGAAAGAGAGTGGGAGAGAAAGAAGAAGCAAGACAGAAAGCGAGAGGTAGAAAGAAAAGACACAAGAACACAAGCAACATAAACACAAGAACACAAGCAACATAAACAGGACTGGAGCGACAGAATGAGAGTATGGGGGGGAAAGAGATCCATGGTGAGAGAAAGGGAAGAGGGAAAGAATGATGGAGAGCAAAAACGCAAAGCAGAGAAGCTGGAAAGGAAGGAATGGTAGACAGAGTGAGCTGGAGACAGAGAGACAGATGGTGAGAGCAAGGCTATGAGAAGAGAGATGGAGTGAAAAAAAAAAAAGGGGGGAGAGAAATGGAGAGGATGAGAGTGCGCTTTAACCCTTGCTCCGCTGGCATATCCATCGCTGGCCTCTCGCCTGTACTGCCGTCATCAGCACTTTTTCACGTCCATAATTACGGCATGCCATCCATCATATCTGAGACAGTGCTTTTGGGACGGCGCAAAATTACAGACCTAAGCACTTCGGCTAATAGAATAAATATTAATATCTCTGTCTTTATATATTCGCATTCTCACCCCAAATATTTAAATGAGCCCTGACAGCAAGAGAATGCATTTGTTAAGATGGAAGAAAAAGCAATGATGAACAAATGGTGAAGGAGGGGGGAAGAGAAAAGAATAAAGAGACAGATATAAAGAAGCAGAAGATCACAGTCAATTCATAATAAAACATGTCTGGAAAAACAATGCAATAGTATGTGATATAACAGTAAGATAATTGCCTAAAATCCATCCTTATATAGTTCTAACATATAGTGCGAGAGCAGAGGCCAATGTACTAAAGAAAACTACAGTTATATATTATGTTATATAAAGTTGATAAATAGGCACCATGTATATTAGAGTTCTTAACAGAAGTGTTATTCATTGTACTAATATATTAAAGTAAAGGTCTAATAACATTGAGCCATTTTTGTATTTTGTATTATAACAATATATGAGATAATATGAGACAAGAGATCAGTATTTCAGCTTTTATTTCCAGGTATTTACATCCAGATCTGTTAAACAACTAAGAAGATAAAACCATTAGTTAGAACCCACCCATTTTTCAAGTGAGAAAAATTATTGGAACATGTGACTGACAGGTGTGTTTCATTGCCCAGGTGTGTCCTGTTACATTGATTATTTAAACAATAAATAGTACTGCATGTCTACTCTCAGTTTCAGCTTTGGGTTTTGCCTGTGCAGACTGCATTTATAGTTAAAAAGGTGTAACCAACATGA
>JBBPDB010000108.1:11503503-11515606 GCA_037974465.1 Brachypetersius altus
TATATATATATATAAAAGCCTGTAATAAAACTCTGCAAAGAAGCTAATAACTCCTGAGGTTGTTTTGCAGTACAATGTAAAATAAAGAAAAAATATTATTAACATAGAAATTATACCATTAAAGATTGAAATCCCAAAGCATAAAGTGAAGGAGGGGGGGCAGATGAGATGATTTTGTGAAATGATTTTGAAAAAGAGTGTAGCGGTCCTCTGTATAATCAAAGCTGACCTGAAACTGAGTGTGCATAGTAAGGTCTAATGAGGTTTTACTCATCCCATAACGTGGAAGAGTTAAACCTCATTAGACCACCATTTAAGTATCCCATGAGAGGTGGTGTGTGTGTGTGTGTGTGTGTGAGTGTGTGTGTGTGTAACAAGTGCTTGTGTATGAATGCAAGTCTGTTGACAGTGGGCATACTGCAGTGCTAAGTGAGTGGGTTACCTTCTCTCCCTGAGGACAATAGCCTCTGATGAAGTCTTGACACACGGCTGCTTTACGAGACACATAGACGTGGCTATAGGGGCAGCTACTGTTGTTACAAATTCCTTTCAAGAAGTATGAACACACAGGCATCTGAAGAGAAAGTAAGCAATAACAAAAGATTATTTTTGTATTTTCTCCCTCAAATACAAAATAGACGTTTTCCATACAAGTTTCTCACGAGATTCGTCATGTCAAATCCCACCTGATCAATAGGATGAAGGGCTAGCGTGTGCTTCCTATTAGTCTCATGAAGCGGCAGCAATCATTTCTAACTGACTAATGCCAACATCTTTTGAAAGGTAAATGCACTTGAAGGAGAATGCTAACTGCCAATTCAAACTTTTGAAAGGTAAATGCACTTGAAGGAGAATGCTAACTGCCAATTCAAACTACGCCTGTCAACAGACACAGCTGCCGTTTGGCAAATATTACTCACAATTATCACAATTTGACTTGTTGCTTGGGCAAATCCCTGAGATCTCAACAATCTGACACAGGTAACTGGTGCAGCCAGGGGTGTATAACCCCAAGAGATTGACTTTTTTTATTTATTTTACTTTATGCCTCAGAAACACACTGGACTAGATCAAGACTGCAACTGACTATATAGTGGAAGGTGACAGAGACTGTTACATTTTAAGTTATACTGAAATGCAGCCAAAATATTTCTGACTCCGCTAAATGACTTCAACTATGACATGTTTTGTACATGGCTTTATCTGCAGTTATTTATAGGTAGAGAGGTTATGACAAAATTCTCAGGTAAGAATTTCAACCAGTGTACCGAACAAACCAGTATACTGCTCCCTACTAGTTCAAGTATGTACAAGCTTGTCTGTAACCTATAATGTGTCGTTGCTAGCAAGTGTATGAAGAGCAAAATGTGTTTTGCAGAATACTGTGTACAATCGCTCACATCTACACCTGTCCTGCATAATCAGTAACTATGCATGTGTCAATGACACACTTATGCAAGCAGTTTGCAGGCCCTGACTTTGTGAATATTACTAGCATTTATGAATAATCAGAGTGAGTATGTGTGTGATTTAGTGTTCAGCAGGCTTGAAATAGAACACGGGGGGTTTCGATGCAGTATGGTGGGGGGTGTGGGAAGAGGGAGGGGAAACTGGATCTGTCTTAAGTGGAATCTCATCCCGATAGGGGTCATGTCAGTTCTGTCTAATTAACTGCTACAGAAATATTTACCCAAGCAGGAGTTGTATGGTGGCCATGATGTGTTTATGTGCAGGGGAGTGGCTTAGGAGCTCTGTAGGCCTTGGAAAGGGTGGGTTCGGAGGGAGGGGGTCTTGTTTCAGGAATTGCATTGCGGTGGGGGGCGATGTAGTGGATGGGTTTCAGTTTCAGGCACAAAACTAAAGCCTTGCTTCAGGGAATATACATGTGTAATAAGGAGCAAGGTTAAATGCAGTTGAAGGGAGGGAGGGTGGAAGGGGGTTAGGAGGGTGGACAGGTGGGGCCCACAAGGAGGTGACATTGCTCCTTTAAGACAAATGGGCAGCTGGCCTCTCAGCGCTTAGTGGGGGAGACCATGACGACTGTCACAGGTGCAGTGGGTGCGAGAGCAAGAGTGAGTGAGAGTGTGTCAAGGAGGGAGGGTGTGCGGGTACACCACTGGATGCAACATGAGCAAAAGTCTTTACAAGTGTGTGTGTGTGTGTGTGTGTGTGTGTGTGTGTGTGTGGATTCCTAAGGAAAGTGTAGATGCTCAGTGGGAGAGCTATTTTTTGCCAGACAAACAACAAGTAAGACAGGTGTCCACCCCTCAGCAAGTGAAGGAAGTCTTAGGGGAAATCTTCAGATTGAGGCTTATGCCAGAATGCAAACTTCATTCGCTTCCTTGGACTTGCTCCCACAATAAATGCTATATTTGAAGTCCTTAGTTTCTATGTACAGTACTTACAGGCACATGCACACACCCATCTTCACTTTTCTACAATGAGAAATCTGCATATTGCTAAATTCTCAGCTCATCTCAAAACCTAATTTATCAAGTATATGTAATGAGACATTAATTCATTTTCTGTTTGATTTTGGTTAAAAAAAAAACATCAACATTTTGAATGAGTAATATTACATTTGCAATAGACTTGCATGTGTTTTTTATTAAACCGCAGGCACCAATCAAATCAAAATAGTTTCAATATTTTCAGTGCGAAGTCAGACAGGCGCACACTGTGGCATAGATATAATGATCAGTGTCAGTCATCTACCACTGTTTCTTCAAAAACGCTCAGCATATGATTATTATATGATCATTATACCAACTATCAGGCGATATATAGCTAGCTTCGTAACAAAAACTGTATGTGCGGGCAAAACTAAACAGATTTGAAATCAGCATGAAAAACACTACAAAATCCACATAAACTTATCTCTGATGATTTTGACCTGTTGAGCTGTATAACTGTCAACTTATGGTATTAATTGGTATAAAATATTTACTGCCTTTAAACTAATCTAAAGCATATGTTTTCAAGATAAAAAAGACAAAATAGGTCAGAGGGAGAACTATATATGGAATACATTTTGAGGAGCTAGAGACAGAAGTTGGTGTGTTCTCTATAAAATACATTTTGAATAGACGTATTAGAACCCTGATATTCATAAAATAAAGTTTTAGGCACCTAAACTTTTTCAACACCTAGTTTCTAGCCAACCTAGATCAACATGACACTCCTAAATCACACTTTGTCCTCAATACCAACACTATCACCCTTCCCTTGTGTCTACAGCTACCACTACCAAGGTGGCTGCCAAGTATGCGACATGGGAACCTGATGGGCCAATCTTACAGATAGATCATAATACACCATCATAAGCTGAGATCAGAAGTTCATAATCTGCCAAAAGATCTTAAATTATCACCCGGCAGGCGACCATGTACTGAGCTGTACATGACTCCAGTGACACTCTACTCACTGCTTTTTCTTGTAACATGCAGAGCACATGCTTCAGAGGGCACATGGCACGTGGGTACTTAAGTGCATCATTAATGTTCTATTATCATTTCAGGCATACATGATTCCTGGTTCCTACATGAACTAAAGCAGTCTCTTGCTTGCACAATGTTTATTACAAGCCTTGGCCTTGTGGATCTATCCAGACACATTTCTTTTGAAATACATTTATGTGGTACAACGTGGTGGGCAATATTGCAAAAAAAATAAAATAAAATAATAATATCACAGAATTTTTTCATGTATTGTTTTGCGATGTACAAATACTTTTAAATTCATGATTTCACACACTGCGCTATACTGAACCAAATTAACCAGAACTACGCTTTTTACAATGCAACTGGTCAGACTGGCGATATCCATGAAATGTTCAGAAAAGTTTATTGTGGCATAATGTGTCAAAACATATATGGCATATACTCAAGCAGTACACATCTGTCTCACCTAAGGCAGTAAATGATAACCTACCTTTTCCTTGGACACTTTGTGTGAAAAAGGACATTTCCCATCGGTCTGCTTACATGTGCCTCTGAGAAACCTGCAGGCCAATCACCAGCCAGAATTCATACACCATGCAGTTAATTATACAGACTTTCACAAAGGTCTACAGGGGGAATATTGTATTTTTTATGATTACACTACACCCAGATATGAAATAAAACAGCACTTGATCAACATAACAGCTGAATGATATTTAAGTCATTTCTACGAGACATCAAGAAAAGAAAAACTGTAAGAGTCAACAGAAGCAAAAAGGCCAAAAAAGGCTTATACATATCTAAATAATAAAAAATGTAGTTAAACCAAGGAACACTGACATCTGTATGTGTAGGTGGATATTTATTAAGTACCTGGTGCAAACAGCCACCTTATCAGGATCATGGATGAAGGGGCAGGCATTGCCACGATTACACTTGCCAAAGCGGTTGTAGTACATGCAGTACTGTTTGGCCTGCTGCTTCTTCTGCCGAGCCTGTCGAATGATAGCCAGACTTCTTTGCACGGCGCGGCTGAGAGGAGATACAGACAAGTTTAGGGAGCAATATAGTAATCTTTTTACTAATCTATTCATTACACACATTATATAAAAGTCAAACGTAATTTTAATCTTTGTCTTAATGTGTATTCAAGGCTGACTGAGCGTGGAATGGAGCAAAAACAATGACCAAAGGAACAATGAACAAAAAAAAAAAAAAACAGTGACCAAATGCTTTTAATCAAATAGTTATGTTTTTACTAAAACACTGAAGAAAAACCTGAATGAATCACTGGTTCACATTCTGGTGTGGAGTTTATAACATGTCAGTCTACATTGTGTATTTATTATTGAACAGTTATATGACAAGTGAACATTTTAACGGCAGTGTACTTACCTTTAAAACGTACCGGTTATGCATTTATAGTTAACAACTTTACATACATTAAATTGGTAAGATTCACTTGGCTCACCTGGCCACATATCGCATACTGGATGTCTTCACTGCACTGGGAGAGGTTACTTCCTGTGAACTGTACCATTTCCCTGTATTGTTGTGAAAACATAAAAAAGAGCCTCAATTTATCACATTTGTAGCACAAAACCCACAGCACAAATGCAAACAAGTATCCAGTATTCCTCTCACACCGGTCTAACCTGTACACAGGTCGACAGATTTATTTATAAGCTCAGTAAAATAAATCTCTTGTGATTGCACTTCAAGGTATTGACCGAACTATGATGAGATATCACACTGTTTATTTATATACCAGGGCACATCAGCGCGTAACCAAACATGAATGTGACAGAAAGAGAGACAGAGAGAGACGAATAAACATGATGCACACTATGTACAGTGCTGATGGGTGAGAGGCAGGGATATGGGTAAAGGGAAGAGAGGAACGTAAGTATTGGGTGTGTCAGTAAAGTGTGAAAGTGAGAGAGATTATGTGTAGTGCAAGGACTGTGTGGTCAGTCTCGGTATGAAGTTTCACACTGTCTGGGCGGGCGGGCAGGAGGGCGCGTGTGTGCGTATGTGTGTTCATTCTGAGGAACTCATCACAGGACAAGTGCTGCTCTTTAATTCAGCTAGCAGGTCTGACTTGGGCTACATGGTTTAATCTCGGGTGCCCAGTAAATCTCCCTCCCTCTCTCCCTGTGTCATACACACAGACTGGGGCCAGTGACAGATGACAGCTTTATTATTTCAGATGGCGACCTGCACAGCCTTTCTGCTTTCTCTCCTACTGGACACAAGCAACAGTGTAGAACAGGATTCTCAAATGCATGACATTCTGTTTTCAGACATCATAAGAAATGTTTCTATCATCATCAGTTAGATATTGAAAGTCCACACAAACAATACAACTAATAACTATGTAGGTACAGTCATTCTTTCTGAAGGATCATTAACAAAACAATTGTTGGAAAGCAAATGGGGATGATTCACTGTTGCAAGTCAATATACTTCTACAAATTTAATTCACAATTAATATTTGCTCAATTTAACTTGAAAACAAGATGTGGCCTGTGCATGAGTTTGGGCACTAAGGCTAGAAACATATCTTAAATGGCTTGGTATCTCTGAACAAATACTTGAATATTTTGTACATATAAAATCAATTTCATTTCTCAGCTAACCGTAATGTATGCGTGCTTGGTTGACTAAGATAAGACTAAGATAAAAAATATATTCCAGACGTTATCATGTAACAAACATCTATAAACATTTACAGATCCTTTTTTACAATGTCGGATGACTCTGACTGGATTTTTACTTACCTAGATTGCAGAGATGCTACAGATGGGAATTTAAGATAGGAGTCTTTTAGAAGCAGTGTTCAGCGATGTGTTTTCATGGTCAGCTAGTTTACTACATGGGTGGTCAATGACATATTCTATTGCTAGTTCAGTCCAAGCTCAGTATCTAATTACTTGGGAAATAAGTTTGATGGACGAATCCCAGTCAGAACTGAAGATTCAGTGAGTTCCTTCTATGATTTTAAATACTAAATTCAAATAGATCTGAATGTAGAGCCAAACAAACATTCATAATTGGCCATTTTTAATTTGGTTTAAAAGTTGCTAGCCATTTCAGTTTTTTTTTTAAATAACGTTTTTTGTTTTAGTGTTTCAAAGAAAAATGTGTCAGTTGCAAAATTGTAAGGAGCACTTTCTTTGGCTGAATTTACAGGCTCTAAACATTTCTTATAGTCTTTTTCTTCTTGATATAGGAATAAGAGAGGTCTCCTTTTTGTCCTTCTACCCAAAGCTTCGCAAAAGAATGACTTTTGACAGCAGCATTTCCGAAATGCCTCTGGTTTGTGTATGTTTGTGCACCAACAGTGCATCACTATTCCTAAGTTAAATATTTCTGCAGATTCTTGGTAGTGATGTGGGGCCTTCGATTAGCAAATGGGATTTTTTTCTGAAGTTTTTTTTTGTTCTGAATATTTTATGCTGAAAACCTTTTATAGTCTTTGCCTGTGTTGGAAGATTGCATTATTTTAAGCTTCAGATTCTTAGTCAGCCTTTCATATGAGACTGTTAAGTAGACGCACAACACCTTGAGAGCTTTGAAGGCTCGCAGATTAATACACGCTGAAAAGATCTGAGACATTACAAAAATAATGTCACTGTGTACAATGTTTATTATGAAATGTGTCATAATCATGTTTGGTGCATTAATACAGTGCTCTCCATATTGTTTGGGACATATGGAACAAATGCCTGATTTGCCTTTCTGCTTCAAACTTTACAATTAAGGATTTAAGGGTATCCATTTGCATATATTTTTGTTTCTCTATGCTGAAATTACAAGACTGTTTATACACTTTAATCGTGTCTGTATTGAAATTAATTTATAAAATCAAGAAAAAGAAAAGGAGAAGTTTAAGACCACTTGAAAAATTCATAAAATTCAAAGTTCATATTTTGTATGGTTGGGTCTTAACATGGTTTCAAGTAGAGCTTCAACATCGAACAAGAAGAAACTGGAGTGAGACAAAACATTGTTTTGAGCACGCAATTTATTTAAAACAACGCTTAAACTGAAACGGCTGATCAAATGTTTAGGACCACATGCCTTTAAAAGGCCAAATCTGAGCACACTTTTGGATTCATTGTCATTTTCTGTCAGGTAGCCACACTGTCATGACATTCTGATGACAAACGTGGTTGGGTTGTTGAACTGCATAAGCAGGGTCTCTCGTAGCGTGCCATAGCTGCTGAGGTGGGACGCAGTAAGACAGTCGTTAGGAATTTCTTAAATGATCCTGAGGGTTATTTAACAAAAAAGTCAAGTGGAAGACCCAAAAAAATTTCACCAGCACTGAGCCGGAGGATCCAACTGGCTGTCCATCAAGACACTGGACAATCCTTAACCCAAATTGAGGCCATTACCGGTGCTGACTGCAGCCCCATAACCATCAGACAGCATCTGAGACTGAAGGGCTTCAAAAACAAAAAAACGTCTTCAAAAGCCCCGTCTCCTTGAACGCCACAGAACTGACCGTTTGGACTTTGCAAGGGAGCACCAAACATGGGACACTGAAAGCTGTGTCCCATGTTGAGAAAAAATTTAACCTTGATGGTCCTGATGGTTTCTAACATTACTGGCATGACAAGCAGATCCCACCTGAGATGTTTCCTACACGCCACAGTGGAGGGGGCACCATAATGGTCGGGGCTGCTTTTTCTTTCAGTGGAACAATGGAGCTTCAAGAGGCGCAGGGGCGACAAATGGGCGCTGGCTTTGTCCAGATGTTGCAGAGAGCATCCCTTATGACTGAGGGCCCTCGTCTGTGTGGTAACGACTGGGTTTTTCAACAAGACAATGCTCCAGTACACAATGCCCTCAGAATAAGGACTTCTTCCAGGAGAATAACATCACTCTTTTGGACCATCCTGTGTGTTCCCCTGATCTAAATCCAATTGAGAACCTTTGGGGATCGATGGCAAGAGAAGTTTACAAACATGGACTACAGTTCCAGACACTAGAGGCCCTTCATGCGGCCGTCTTCACCACTTGGAGAAATGTTCCCACTCACCTCATGGAAACGCTTGCATCAAGCATGCCGCAAAGAATTTTTGAAGTGATCAGCAATAACGGTGGAGCTACTCAGTACTGAGTTCATGTTTGGACCTTTGATTTCTGTTTTGGGGGGTTTATGGTTTTTTTGGCGGTGTGGTCCTAAACTTTTGATCAGGTGTAAAACAGCCTGTTTTAGTTTAAGCGTTGTTTTCAATAAATTACCTGCTCAAAACAATGTTTTGTCTCCCTCCCATTTCTTCTTGTTGGATGTTGAAGCTCTACTTGGAACCATGTTAAGATCCAACCATACAAAATATGAATTTACTGCTATGCCTTGTTAGTGGAAAAAGGTGAAGACATTACGTAACAATTCAAACAGTGTATTACCTGTTCTGATAGATGATGTGCTAGTAGCATGTGTGCGAGACAGCTTATTGGCTGAGACTCTGTAAAGGGCCCCACCTATCCACCTCATGCCTCGCCCCCTCCACTGTCTATCCGGGGGTGTCCGGAGACGACTCTGCAAGAGAATCCTACAAAAGACATTCAAATGAAAGAAGTGAATACACAGGTGACAGGTGCTGATAAGATCAAGAATACTACACACACCACCACCACTAAAGAAAGAAAGAAAGCTCTCTCCTCCTCCCCACCCAAACAACCATGCTCTACCATTCTTACATCTCTCAGGCCTTTCCTTCTCTGCCCCCACCCCCCGCCCCTTTTCTTTCCTTCTACCCTCTCTCTCTCTGGCTCCTGTGTCACAGCACTCTGGTAAATTGCTCCTCTAATGGAAGGGACGGCAGGGTGGAAATGGAGAGAATTGAAAAGAGGAGGAAATCATTGAGATAATTGCCAGGGCAGGAGGCCAGAGCAGGGAGATTGCCCTCAAACCCCTCCTCACACACATGCACACTTTTACTCCACCTCCCCTAGTTCCTCCTTTATTCATGCCATTTCTCTCACAAAGCGCTCAAACACAGAAAGTGCAATCTTTAGTCTCTCTCACTCTTGATCCTCCGGTAGGCCATGTTAAATATATCAATATATGGATAACACAGAACTAACAACTTGGCTGTACACCTATCAATATAAAGATCAAGTCCAGTATATTGAGAATAAGTGAGAGTTGCCTTACAAGTGATCACTGGCTGGGGTTGTGCCAATTCATTCATTAATCCCAATAATGAATGTAATTAATAGAATAACTAAACAATTGTGCATATAGCACAAGATGTTTTATTGGGGCTAGAAATTAATTTTTTAATGGCACAACCGCAATAAACGTTCAAAAAAATCTTCCCTTACACGATGCTTGTGACTACATGCTTCCCTCCACAGCTCCTCCGTCAGAGTGTCAGAGTTAGGGAGAACGTGTATGCGTAGGTGGCCCAGTGAAGAGGATGTGAGAGCATGTGTGTGGGGGGAAAAGGGGGAGAGGGAACAAGTAAAAAGCTAAAGAGAGCTGGTATCTACTCTATATTAGAAGACATGAACTCTGCTCCAAGCGTTTCGAATCCATCTAAACCCCCAACAGCAAATTACATCCAACATCAATCTGAACCCAATATAAGAGCCTTTACTACACAATCGATTGCCATGGCCAAACCCAATCCCCTCCCCACACACACACTCACACAAACATGGGCCACACATAGAAACTCAAAGGAAATTTAATAAATCTTAAATAAATAAACCTGCACCTACAGTGTCCCCCTAAACTGTAGGCACTTTTAGCAAAAATAAGTAAAAAGATCTTCTAACACTTTCACATTTTGAAGAAGAAGAAGAAGAAGAAAAAAAACTTTATCCAAAGGAAAAAACGGTCTTACAGTCTCAAGTAGTCATTCTATGGGTGCTGGAGTCCAAACACTCATAGAAATCTGTCACCAAGTAAGTAAAATTAAAACCGACAATGCGTAAACATCCCAACTATTAGGAGATCCCTCAGAAGTTTTAAACATCTTGAGCTGTCTGAAAAAGGACTCCAGCACATTTAGACTCCACAGTGGGAAAGGTAGTTTGTAAGTCAACCGGACAAGCAAGATCTGGTGTAAGCAAAACTAAAGTTAAGCATCAACTGGATACTGAAATCACCTGCTTGGAAATTTTCATTATGGCACAATCGTAGACGTTACCTTTCAAGCAAGTCGGTACACATTGCATTTGAAACTGTGCATCACGTGATAAGAGTTTCTGTTGTGTCTGAGAATTGCCAAAATGTCAGCAGTTAGGAGTTACTTCAGACTCAAAGAAGAAAAAGTCAAGACTGCCAAATGTATTAATTTGCAGTGCAACTTCAAGCTGAAACCCAACAAAGATTTATTTTATAGCATTTCTGCTCATGTTTACCACAAGTGGCAATAGAGGGTAACTCAAATCTGTCATAAAACATGCAAATAGTGATACTGAGGGCCAAGGTATTCTTTGTGGTTAGTGTCTCTGCTCCCCTTCAGCTGTACAATTACACACCTGACATGGCTCATAACTTAGACTAGCTCACACTAGCTAAGTGACTACAGCCATGGGAGCCATAATGAGGGATAATGGGAGAACAGTTGCTGCCCCCACAGAGGCTTTAGCTAGACACCCTCGAGCCAAAGAGCTATAATGGAGACTAATGTAGCCATGACATGGGCATGGAACATGGACAGCAGTTAACCTTTCACAGAAAGGAGTCACTGTGTGTAAGGAACAAGTCACTATGTTTGGTGCATGTGAAAAAAAATATGAAAGAGAAACACGTGAAATGGACTGCACTATAAAGATATAGTTTTTGGCTCTATTCGTTCTTGTTTCACATACAGTTTTGATTCCATTGCTGCATTAGTTCACTTAAGAACCAACATCTTGACCCGCACATCAGAAATATCAAGTGCTGGGAAAGTGTGGGCAGGACACATCCCACCATCACATGCATCATCTGAATGGGGTAGGAGAATCATTTTAATGGGACACACGTTAATGTAATGGCAGAGCTGGAGCTGTGGGTGATTTAGAGTGGAAGGGGTCTGACCCTGGTCTTGTGAGGCTGCGATCTAAAAAGGTTTTACTGCTTGGTCTCTTCCCTTCAGGAGAGTCAGACAGAGGGAAACCACAGAAAGAAATAAAAAGTAGAACAGTTATGAAATATTAACCAGTTTCTGACATTTTGAATTTGAAAATTCGAATAACTGACAGCATCAACTAGCTTGTAATTTTAGATGAAAATAAAACATTAGTTCCAAAATGCTTCCAACAATTGTCCTAAAGCTAGATGTAAGTTTTAGATACATATATGTTTTTGTTATAACCACGTTTTGTAATAACCATTGTAGTAATGAAGATGAGGAGCACTTGACCAGTTTAACAGTCTGTTCTTTGATGAGTAGTACATTGAGGGAATTATTCACACATTATTATTGTTATAGTGTCACGGTCGCGTCGCCCGCTCCTCGTCTCCCCCGGTCTTCCTCCCCTGAGTTCTAGTTTTCCCTCTGTCGTCCCTCCAGGTTCCCCGTTTTTCCCCCTTTTACTTTACCTGCTCCGCTTTCCTTCTGTCCCTTTGATTAGCCTCTCACCTGTTTCCCCTGATTGCTCCCCGCACCTGATCCTCAGTTCCCAGCCCTACAAAAGCCCAGTCCGGCCCTGGA
>JBBPDB010000108.1:11522797-11535514 GCA_037974465.1 Brachypetersius altus
CTGTTGTTGTGGGGACATTTCCACGCCCCGAAACGTGACGCTGAATGAAACGAACTGTGATTGGTTGTTTGACATGTTGGTCAAACGGCCTTGTCCAATGAAAGCTGCTATGAGTTCCAGACCTTCAGCCGTCAGTCTGAAGGTCTGGCTACGCGAGACTAATCAGTCCCTATGCGGACTGCTAAGAAATATACATATTGGTTAAAATTTTTAAAAATGTACCCGAATATAACCATGTTTTAAATAAGAATTATATAAGAATTATAACCAGAATTAAATAAGACACCAATAAAACTTCAAAGAATCACACTAAGATCCACCACTCCTCTCCAATAACTGCTATAAAACTGATGCTTTTCTGTTAACAGCAGTATATGAATTTTGACAACTAACAACAATCATAATCACATAATCAGAAATGACCATTACATCCATCAGATAGGCAATGTTTAGCTAGAATTACTGGTTTTGGTTCATACTTTATGATATGAACTCATTTCTGGTTTTGAGTGTGTGAAGGTGTGTGTACCTGGCTGATTGGATTCTCTTTACTCTGAAGGAAAGGGCAGGGTTGTAGTGCTGGAGGTGCGCTTTGCGTGTGTCAATCTTGTAGCGGGTTTTGATGACCCTCTGAGACGCTGGACACCGAATTGAGGTAGATGAGGGGCCTAGGGAAGAACAAATCACAGGAGGATTTTTATGGCAACCACTTCACATCACTAATCAAAGGTGATCAACCTTATACAAACGTAGGCTCCAACCACTTACTCATGCAGAAAAGTGGTTAAACTGGTTCTATATACAATCCAGAGAGATTTCCAAAATCGTAAACTCATGAGCATTTCACAGCAGCATGTATTCTGTAATACATTGGTATTACAGAAAAACTTATTTTATCAAAAGATATTTGTATGTTACTCACAGCTGCAAATAATTATATTTTATATTTTGGCACACCATTTTAATGCCCCCTGATGTTCCCAGAACAATGGAATATCGGTACCGAATTTTTCAACTTTTCACAGTAATGGGCACCGATACGAATACGGCACAGCTTCTAATACTGTGAAACTCTGTGCCTTTGAACAATCATGCGCGCGCACACACACACGCGCACACACGCGCACACACGCACACACACGCACACACACGCACACACACGCACACACACACACATACGCACACACACACACACACACACACACACCAAATTCGCTCATCCCCACTGACAAACTCTCTTTCACTGGCAGGTGCACTCCTTAATAAGCTGCACATGTAAAAATGAAGGAATAACAAAGGCTGAATTTTTATCAGCCTAATAAATCATATCCTCTGTCTCTCTCTCGCACCCCCCCCCCTTTCCCTCTCCTTTATCTTTAGGTCTCATTCATTATATCATTTCACAAATCCATCAGAGGAGAGACGGTGGGAGAAAGCAGAGGGAAAGAATAAGTGTGGCTTTTATTTATTTCTTTATTTCTTCATTTATCCATCATGCTGCTTTATGAGTGGCTGGGCAGAGGTGACATGCGTGCATGCGGGCTGAGTAAAAGATGGACTCTGCATGGTGGCTTTTCGCTCGCTGCCTTTTCATGCCAACGCTAAAAACCCCAAAGATTTATTCCCACCAAATACCATTTAGCATGTTAGACAAGTCAGCGGGAGAATGGAATTACTTATAGAACTTAACAAATCCTGAAAAAGGCTATTCAACAACACAGGAGAGAAGCCTTTAGCTATATTTCACTTTCTCCCCCGAAGGCCTTACAACACCATAATTAGGTAACACTCAGTTCATAAGCAAGAGTTGTTATGACAGAGTTAAGCAGATTGGTTCTAGGACAGCCACACAACAACCATTTTGCTCCGTTACAGCACAGAATGAAATGCTTCAAAGAAATAAAAACACATTTTCCTCTGCTCTCCTGCATGCACACCCAACCCCCCCACCACAAACACTCACACCTCAGTTCCCCATTCCTCCTGACAACACTTTATCTTACTAATGAGTGAGGATAGAAAAGGAGGACGACAAAAACTGAGCGTAAACACCGGAAAGGAAGGATTAAGGTAGAGAAAATGACATGTGGAAAGAAGTAGAGGCTGATTGATTATCAACATTGATTTACCAATATATAACACAACCCATAAACAGAGCCCCCGACAACATATCAACTAATGCCTCTGTATTGACACCCAATGACCGATAAAGCTGGTCTACTGCTGACCACTAGTTACAGACAAAAGTAGTTAAAATTACTCAGTGTAATTAACGAACTGATCTACATATATAGTGTCCTTAATCAAGATTTAGATAATACAGTGAGGAACATAAGTATTTCAACACCCTGCGATTTTGCAAGTTCTCCCACTTAGAAATCATCAGTCTGAAATTCACATTGTAGGTGCATTCCCACTGTAAGAGACAGAATGTAAAAAATATCAGGAAATCACATTCTATGATATGTAAAGAATTTATTTGTGTTGCACTGCTGCACATAAGTATATGAATACGTGAGAAAATCAGTGCTAATATTTGGTACAGAAGCCTTCGTTTGCAGTTACAGAGGTCAAAAGTTTCCCATAGTTCTTGACCAGGTTTGCACACACTGCAACAGGGATTTTGGCCCATTCCTTCACACAGATCTTCTCTAGATCTGTCAGGTTCCGGGGCTGGCGCTGAGCAAAACAGCTCCCTCCAAAGATGTTCGATTGGATTTAGGTCTGGAGACTGGCTAGGCCACTCCAGAACCTTGATATGCTTCTTACGCAGCTACTCCTTGGTTCTCCTGGCTGTGTGCTTCGGGTCATTGTCATGTTGGAAGACCCAGCCACGACCCATCTTCAGTGCTCTGACTGAGGGAAGGAGGATGCTGCTCAAAATCTCACAATACATGGCCCCATTTATCCACTCCTTAATACAGCGCATTAATCCTGTCCCCTTTGCAGAAAAGCACCCCAAAGCATGATGTTTCCACCCCCATGCTTCACAGTAGGGATGGTGTTCTCCTCCTTCTTTTTCCTCCAAACACGGCGAGTGAAGTTTAGACCAAATAGTTCTATTTTGGTCTCAACTGACCACATGACTTTCCCCCATGCCTCCTCAGGATGATCCAGATGGTCACTGGCAAACTTCAGACGGGTCTGGACATGTGATGACTTGAGCATGGGACCCTTCCATGCAATGCATGATTTGAAACCATGACGGTGTAGTGTTCTACCGACAGTGACCTTGGAAACTGTGGTCCCAGCTCTCTTCATGTCATTGACCAGCTCCTCCCATGTAGTTCTGGGCTGATTCCTCATCTTTCTTATCATGATACCCCACGAGGTGAGATCTTGCATGAAGCCCCAGTCTGAGGGAGACTGACAGTCGTCTTTAACCTCTTCCATTTTCTGACAATTGCTCCAACAGTAGATCTGTTTTCACCAAGCTGCTTGGCAATTGCCCCATAGCCCTTTCCAGCCTTGTGGAGGTCCACAATTTGGTGTCTGGTGTCTTTGGACAGCTCTTTGGTCTTGCCCATGGTAGCAGTTGGAGTCTGACTGACTGAGGGGTGGACAGATGTCTTTAACAGCCAGAATTCTTGCTGATTGGCAGGTGTTCAAATACTTATGTGCAACAGTGCAATACAAATAAATTCTTTACAAATCATACAATGTGATTTCCTGATATTATTTACATATTTCTAAGTGGGAGAACTTGCAAAATCGCAGGGTGTTCAAATACTTACGTTCCTCACTGTATGTGATTACTAAATAGTCCATATCTGGCATGTTTCCCTTTATGACCACTTGTTACATTTATGTCATAATTCATAATTTCACTTCTCTTAAACGTTTTGGATAAAAAGCAGCTGAATGACTTCTGTTCTGATAGGCATTTCCAATTTTGCAGTCCAAGCAGCAACCCAGGCAAAACATTGCTCGTAACTTCAAAATGAATGGACAAAATAATTTGCAGTAGGCTTAATATGCAAATGTCATCCCACAAACATGGACTTAACATGGTTCTTTGATACATTAATAATAATAATTATAATTCAATAAATCTGTTGTTTTTGACCGACATAGTATTGTAAAATACAACTTGACTGTATTTTTTTCAAATGGGTCTTGCAACTAACTTCATAAATAACCTTCATAAGTACCGTGGTGACTGAGCTTTCTAGTTGGAAGATGTAAATGCTTGAACTGTACAATAAAAAAAAGAGTTCATAACCATTTTCTCACACTCAGTATTTGTAGACAAGCTTGTATTTGTAATCCAAATAAAACAATAAGAATTCAATAACTTGCAATACCATAACACTGTGTTACTACCTTGTCTTATGGTCTCCTAAGTAACACACCCACACCTGTTTTTCTCACTTTCCATGGTGCATGCCCCTCTCAATTTGTCACCAGCACACACTTTAGTATCAGTAAGAGAATTCATCTTCCACAAACATTTACCAGTGATCAAATCTCAGCAATGTGTGTGCTCATTGTATGAGGCCGACCTTAAGGGTGTTTATGTGTCCTAGAGAGTGTGTGATTTATTGTTTGAGCTAGGCAGTGTATGACTGGACTTCTAGGGAGCAAGCCAAAGGCAGGTACACATGACTGTGTGTGTGTGTGTGTGTGTGTGTGTGTGTGTGTGTGTGTGTGTGTGAGAAGCGGGGGGCATGCATCCAGAAGCTAGTGTGCACTGTATTTGTACGTTTGAGCTTGTAGGATTACTTGGCTGGCTTGAAGTCACTTTTTCTCCTAGTACTCATCTGTATTGCACTCAGAGCTATTTGGGCGTCCCAGTGGATGACAAATTCGGCTTGTCAAAGTGCTCGTGCCTTACACACCCAACCCCTTACTCAGTTCTTCACTACACTGTTCCACCTTATGTACTGTTTAACAACACTGCTGTAGAACTCATACCACTTCAACTGTGACCGTGTATGTGTGCTTGTGTGTGTGTGTGTGTGTAGCACTGTGTTGAGCGGTATGTGCCAAAACTAAGGCAGTGGTCCCTGTCAGGACCCTTTTTATTTATGTGTGTGCTTGCAAGTGTGTGCGAGTGTGTGTGGCAGGGATCTGTCAGTGGCCTATTAAGGGGAAGATTGAGACCCCACTCGGTGCAGACTCACTCAACCAACACAACCTGCTGGGCTTTACAATCAGGCCTAGGGACTCATCCATCGCCCGCTGACACTCCAGGCCCGCGCCCGCGCTGAAACACACCACCGATTATTTACTCAACTCACTCCGGCTTCAGCCAGCGCCGCGTGCTCCCACCTTTATCTATCCCTCTCTGTCACACACGCATGCTCATTTTTCTGACAGGTTCCCATGTTATTTTTCTGCCTGGTCTCTGCTGGCGGTAGTAAAGCCCCTGTGGTACCACAATGGAGGAAGTTATAGCTGAAAGTTGTTTATTCTGAAAGTAAAAAGTCAAACGACATACAGTCGTATTCAAAGGTGTGTGCGCGCTTGGTCAATATTTCATCTTCTAAGGGAAAATGAGCACATCTACAAACAAAAACAATTGTTGTTTGCTTACTGAACATTAACACATAAATGTAATGTAACAAAATGCAGCCTGTGCAAAAGCTCTGGTACATAATTTTTTTCCAATTAGCTAAACTTAAGCAGAACTTGCAGTATGTTTTTAGAAAAGTGCCATATTAAGAGTAACAAAAAACATAAAGCTGCATAGCAACAAGGAGCTTGAAGTTGGAAAAGCACAAGCACATTAGAAAACTTTAGAAACTAAACAATGCAATATGCACTGTGCTTTATGAAGCATCAAAAAGATTTCAATAGTACACTTTTGCCAATTTTGCCTAAAAGAGTTGTGCTCACAACATTCCATGCCAATATATGAACTCTGTGGCAATGCAACTCTTATCTTAGTTACACTGCAACCTTTAAATGACACAAAACCACCTTCGTCTCTCTCTACCCAGTCAACAGGGATAAAACCATTTAAATCTGTCATTTCACTCCCTCCGAAATGTTCCCCTGCTTCCATCTCTGCTATGACAGGGCAGCAGTGACACCCTGCAGAAGAGGTATCCGCTTAGGGATTATCAAGCCATGTTATCTCCCCTACTCTGATCCCCTCTCCAAATTTGACAACTAATTCCAGCTAACTGCACTCCCATTCTTTACTCTGGCATCTCTGTCACATCATTAATCTTATTATTGACAGCAAGAGACCCCCCACTCCTGCTACAATCCCCCAGGGACTCATCTTCTGATTCCCACTGGGGCAGCAGCACAGCGATTAAACATTCCCTATGCTAAAGCAGCAACGCCCGGCATTGGTCAAAATAACATTACCAATGCAGGGCGGAACCTTACAGGCAAAACAACGAGGCAGATGTGTTTAGAACACGGAAAAGCTGCAGTTCGAGACTTTCCTTGTAGCACATGCAGAAATGGTCGAACAAGTACTTAAGACAGCTTGTGTTGGCTCCAGCACTGACAGTTATTCTTCCCTACAAATTGAATGCCAACAGCGTTGCACAATTTGAATCATATTCTAAAAATGGCCCCCAAGGCCCATGTTGTAAGGCAGCTGTTTGACTGGCATTCTCAACACCAAATGGTAGTGCACAGTAATCAGCATACCAAGGTGAACCACAGCCACAACAGGGATTCTGAGCCAAAATAAGCAGAGAGCACTGCTAGTTTCTGGTTTAGGAAAAACATTAAAAATGAACATAATTCGGGTCAACAGTCCATTATTTTACAACCAGACACATGCCGCCACTACACAATGGGATGAAAAAAAGAATGGAAAACCATAAGAAATATCTTTGAGCCTTATTATTTTGTGCTTTCAGGCATGATGTTAAAGCCCCTGCTCTGGTTCACTCATTTCTGCTGGAAAAGAATTTACAGAATAAATGAAAATGATATATTTCAACATTTGTGCTGATGAGGCAATCATTCCAACTTGTGTCACTGGTCATTTACAGTTACAGTTACAGTACAGTTAGACGGCACGATGCGGACGAACTGGAAAGCTCCTCTAGCCGGCTCTGGGGCCTGAAGCAACTTGACCTTGAGAGGTTCCACAAAGCTGCCACAGGAGACATGACTTGTGCTTTGAGGGCCTGCTGATGCTGACTGACAGATAGTGAGAGTGCCGACGGATTGAGGAGAGGGCTAATGAAGGTGGGATGAGAGATTGAAGAGTGCTACAAGGGCCCCAGAAGCGAGCCACTTGTCCACTGATGGACCTACAGCAAGATCTGTGATGTCAAACAAGTCAGGCTTGGCCTTGTCAGTCATCATCACAGTGCAATACTCATGGAAATGAGCACCCACATGTGTTGATTACAAACTGTCCTGCTACACTTGCCATGGTTTGTCATGTCATGGCCCCTAGAAGCAATCTCAACAATGCTCTAGAGGCCTATATTTCCCAGTAGCATTGAAAAATTATCATTAGCCCTAATTTAGTAGGGCTATTAATTTCCTTTATGAATGAATTCTTACATTTAAATGTGGGAAAAGACATCTGGAGATCCCTGGTCTGTAAAGAACTGGAAAGCACAAAGATAATCTTTTTTAAAAATGCTTATGGATGTTTCTGGACTAATAATGCGACCAGCTATTTAAATAATTCCAAACTAACCACAAATCATAGTTCACATATCTGGCAATACACCTTTGCACATCATATACTGACAAAGATGCTGGGATTAGCTAGTAATTCTTTTCATATGTTGTTGGCCGTGGCGTCTACATCACTTAAAACTTCGCTCAGACATGTCAGGGGCAGTTACAGCAGAGAAGTGCAGGAAGCAGAATTAGAAATTACTCAGGCTCTATAGTCTCTCCTGTGTTTACTTTTCACTGATGACTTTCATGAATAAGAGATGAGAAGTAGTTCCTTTAACCCTCAGCCTTATCGTACCCTCATAAGGTAATGCATGAACTTCAGACATGCACATACTGACTTGCATTCCGTACGCTTGCATACTGCAAAGAATAATTTATGATATGCAACACAATGGACTGGACAAGGACTGATAGAGTACAGGACGATATCTTTACAAAGATGCTCCAATCTTATTTAATTCTAGTCTTATCATGACATCACTCTAAGATTATGTCATTCTTTGTATGTACTAGGTGCAAAACTGCTAGGTACGAAGCAAGAGCTTGGGATTTGGTTGGAAACTAAAAGGATTAAAAATCCTTCAAAAACTGTAGAGGGGGGTGGATGTGTTTGATTAAATAATAGAAATAGGAAATCACATTTTAATTTACAATAAATGAGACTGATGTTTAGGAAATGTCAACTCTAGACCTTCTAGATGTCCTAGATATATAACTGACTAAGATATGGGCCTTAGCTTGATCCTAACATTGTTATAAACTGAGAACACTGAAGGAGTCATGATAAAACTGCATTCATATAAGATTAAATAGGTGAATGTCTCTTGCAAATTTTATGATAAAACATTTATGTTTGCAAACTCAAGTTTTAAATGTCAGTATTTAACCTAGAATGGCCAAAAATGTGCATGCATGCAGTATATTTTAGTAAGTAAACTAATATTAATATTAAATGTTAGCATCCATTTGATAAAGCACCTAAGTATCCATTTATGCAACACCACATGGAATTATGTAGCACTACATTGTATCTTTCACCCTGAGCACTTAGACAAAATCCACATTTTTGTATTTTGTCATGTTTACATCTAACAATGTTATCTAACTGCAAATACCCAGAATGCACCTACATCATTGAGACATTGGAAATCTCTACTGCAGTTAACCAGCCTGGACTGTAAGACACTACACACTTTGTTAAAATGGCCCGTTAAGTCCTGTTTACATCCACTAAGAGATGAACACACTTTCACATTCCTTTACACACTCTTCATCTCTCAACCACCTGTCTGGCATAAAGGGCATTTTAAAGTCGACAGGTCAAACAAAACCCTGGACTAGCTTCTAGCTGCACAATATCATGAATCATTGTATCATGTGGGTGTGTGGGCGAAGTTTGTATACAGGAGTTTCACGCTGATATAGATGAAACGAACATGAATACAAATGAAAATATAAATATAAAAATATGCATATAAAGTATTTATATAAAGCGGTGCCATTTCAGATGCCGTGCAGAACGCCGGTTCTGTTGCTGTACTTTAACACCGACTTGCAGGTTGGTGCGGTCTAGAGCAGGGCTGGACTGGGACAAAAAATTGGCCCGGCATTGTGAGCTTCGAACGGCCCACCGTTCTCGAGGGGGTGGGTGCTGTTGACGGAACGCCACAACGGCCCAAATGTACCATCGGCCCACTGGGCAGACGCCCGGTACGCCCAATGGCCAGTCCAGCACTGGTCCAGAGTGAAGTAGCCCCACAAATGTGATGTGTCTGTATCCTCTGCTGTGTCTCTTGTCTTGTTATGGTTTTTTGTTTAGATTCCCCATGCGCCAATTGTAACGCACTTTTTATTAAGGGACTATAATAATAATAACTAAACGAATGTGCGTCAGAATCAGCCAATCAGACACAAGCATGCACACAGAGAAGAAAAAAAAACTTCACTCAGGAGGCATCAGAGATTTTAGTTTTAGGCCATATCACCCAGCTCTAGTTTCATGACACATCTTTTAATATAAGATCAAATATGGACACTCCTAACTATTGAGTACAGCGGATTTCAGACACACAGTATAGAGCCATGCAATATCCATAGAAAAACACTGACATTAGAATAGGTCACATTAAAAACTTGGTGACATTCATCTTTTAAAGCAAGTCGGTTAATCACGGTTCTTTCCTTTTAGTGCTGCCAGGCAATTATAAATACTGTTACTGTGAAGCAAAACATCTAGGAACAACAACAGGCCATGAAAACACCTGGGAGCAGGCCACACAAGCCAACAAGCAATGAGACAAATAAAACATAAAAATAATCTTTGTCTGCTACACATACTCATGCCTCTAAAAGCAACATCAACAAAATAACCATTCACTGGATTACACTACCACAGATGAGCAGTCAAATAACCACCCAAGTTCAAAGATCTGGGGCTGGTTTTTATTTGGGATAAGTCCCTTCCAGTAAAGAGTAGGGGTATGTCGTAT
Source organism: Brachypetersius altus (assembly GCA_037974465.1). Classification (NCBI taxonomy): domain Eukaryota; kingdom Metazoa; phylum Chordata; class Actinopteri; order Characiformes; family Alestidae; genus Brachypetersius; species Brachypetersius altus. Next base: position 11,532,895 of record JBBPDB010000108.1, read on the forward strand.
TTTTCCAAATATTGTAATATTCGAATTTTATCATTTTAATGACTAAAAAAAAATCTAATGTTTGTGATTATTGTTTAGTCCCAATTTTCTTCCCCCAGGGGCCCACTACAATGAGAAGTTGTCAGTAATGCACCAAAATATTGTTTGGCATGCCTGTCCTTTCAGACAAAAAAAAAGCATGACCAAATAAAAAGAATTGTGAAAAGCATGGATGCGACAGGACAAAAAGTCCCTCCTTCATGGGATGGAGAAGATCCCGTATTCACAATATCGCATTCATCGCAGTTTTGTTGGTCATAGGATGGCCTATAAAGTCATACGTTTGACGATTAGTTGTCCATATAGTTCTGCCCATACATGAAAGTATGTTTATAAACAAGTTGAAATGAACAAGTAACTACTGTAGTAAAAGCAGTGAGAAAATTACAATTATAAAATATGCAATGAAGAATAGAAGAGAACAAGCCATAACAGGTAAAAATACATTTTACTCTACTATATATTTGTCTTGGAGTTGTTCGGTGTTGTAGATGTGCTGAGTATACAGGCAATATACTCTGAAAATTATTCAGGCACAACTACAATACATCACCATATCACCCTCAGCCAGCAGGTGGCAAAACCTCAAACAAAGCTGTGCTTTGCCACATTTAAAGCTTAAACCTGATGATTGTAACACAGGCAGTCTTGCTTCCACCAGCACCATGTGATGTTTGTGATGAAAGTCAACAAAGCAACAGCCTTGCCCTTTTCCTTCTTAGTGCAAATATCAGGAAACTTGAGGAGGCCTGCAGAGCAGGGCTCAATCTAACAGGGGAGTTCACAGGGGAGGGGTCAGGTCTGGAAGGGTCCACATATTCTTGGGCTATGCGCTAATTTAGTTGGCATCAAGTGTTAAGACTTCTCTATGCAAGCCTTTGAAGTCATGTAGGTGTTCTGACGGCAAACTACACAGAGTTGTCCCTCTCTCCTTACATCCCTTACTAACTCCTCACGCCTAACGCCTCCTTTCCCATTCCGACTGGACTTGGTGCCAGCAGCTGCTGTAAACTCTAATTGGTCCCTTTGGGCCAGGCTGGCACTGAGGAGAACAGGCATCTGTTCAGAGTGGGCACAGAAGCGGGCACCTCACCACTGGAACAGCTGCCCTCAATGTCACAGTGCAAACTCCAAGGGCAATAAGATCTGATGGGCTCATGACCTTCAGGAACAACAACTAATAAACCTAATCTAAGGCCCGGACATGCTTCCCTACACATTTTAGATGTATTTTTGACACTGGTAAAATGCTTTATAATGACACAAAAATAATATAATTCAACAGAAATGAATAGAATAACTTCTTGAAAAGTAAAAGTTGCAAATTATATTGTAGCACTAATCTGCAGGACAAAACATGCCTTACTGATGGCATAAAATTAATCCCCTTCAACACATTCTATGAGGCCTTAATAAATTGCTGGTCTATGACTTACATCGGGCTGTTCCTCTACTGACTCATGACTCGGGCTTGTCCTTTGGTAAAACACAATGCAGCTAATAAGACGAAATTCTCTAATGTCGCTTTTCAACTGCCACAAGGAACGACGCTTTAACACAGAAATAAAGCCACCCACACTCGAGCCAGACCTGCTGCTGAGCTAACTGCATCACTGCTTTTTAATCTGGGTCGAAAAGTTGTCATTAAAACATGGAAAGAGGCCATTGCTTTTTAGTTTGTATCTTCCAAAAAACAATGAAGATACAAACTAACAAGAAGTCAAAGAAATATAAGCACTACTATCTGTTTGGCTGGTATTACTCCATCGTTACAGTTTTGGAACAACAAATGAACATAATGTGTGGGAAGATAATTGCGCTGCCAACACGTCAGAAACACCATACTGGGCTGAGATACAGTGGAAAATTCAAGTGTGCTACAAGCATTCTCCAAGCACGCCATTGTAGTATGGTTTGGGTACAGCAAAAGTGTGACACGTCATCAAAGCTTTTAAAAAAATCACCTACTCATTCGCAAGAGGAAGCCTTTAGTTGCAAACACTTGCATTTGTAAGCATGCTAAAGAGGGGCAATTGTTTTAAAAAATAGTTGAATGTCTTGATATATATATATATTCATTCTTTTCATTAAGCTTGATCATGATTAACAAACAAATGCTAAATACAATACAAAATATACAAAATATAAAAATTTGAGTCTGTAATATTGTAAATGTATTAGGCTCTGAATCCTAACAAAGTCCCTGCAAACTGAGAATTTCAAACTGTGACGATCACACAAGAAATGCAGTGAGATTCTGGTGGAAGTGAATTACGCAGCATGTACTCAGTTTATATTAGGACAGAAAAATGCTTAAAGCATCAGCCAAAATAAAAAAACACATTTCTCTATGTGCAACCGTTATAGCGAGGAACTCACCTCTCACTACATGACCTAGCCAAGACCCAGACTGAATATATAGCTTACACCAGTGGGGTGTGTGGAACCACATCATTCTGTCTACACTGTACCCTTGTGAACTCCTGCCCACAGACAGCGTGTGGAATTACTTGAATTACTCACCAATGTATGAACAATGGCATGTTGCTGGCGGTAACTATTGGCTAGTGAGCCAAAGTAT
>JBBPDB010000108.1:11541478-11558737 GCA_037974465.1 Brachypetersius altus
GGATGGGGGGAGAGAGAGAGAGAGAGGAAGAGAGGGAGAGAGAGAGAGAGAGAGAGAGAGAGAGAGAGGACCTGCCCTATGTGTCAGTGATAGAGAAAAAGTGAGAAAGAGTATAGGTCTCTGTGTATGTAGGTCTAGCTGTACTGATAGATATACATAAATAGAACTGGGACTCATGCCTGGCAGTGTGACCCAATAGGCTGGAGGCAGCTGCAGAACTGGCAATCCAGCTAGTATTCATCAACCAGTACCACTCTGCCAAGACAGGTACCCACATCTGAACAGGAACTGCTCCAGGGTAGTGAGAAGCCAAGTGTGTACACACGCACACCACCACCACCACCTGACAAGCACTGAAGTTGATTTGCCCCTCCCTCTAGTTGGGACTCAATTACTCTTTGCCTGTTCAGAGGAAATCTCACTAATTAAATACGTTAAGCATTAATTATTCAGGCTGAGTGGGGCCTATAAAACCATACTCACCCAGCACAGCTAATCAATATGCCAAGAGTGGAATTAACAGTTATCTTACCGTCCTATGCAAACAGAGCATGCTGGAAGAACAACAAACAGTTATCCGTAATTAAATGCAAGTTGAAACACACACACACACCCCAAGTACAAACACAAAAACCACATGAAATAATTAGTCTTAAAGTGGTAAAGCAAAGCACAAGAGAAACACATGCTTCAGTTGATTACGAAAACGGTCAAAAACTGTCACGTAACAGGATGATTTAAAAAAATATATATACATATACTTTATTTGTCTTGACTGAAAGAAATCTGGAACACTTTCACTGCCATGACAGAGCAGTCATGGTGTATCGATATCATCTATCCATCCATCTAACCGCCTTGTGTTAAACAATCTGGGACACATTTCCCAGAGCCAAACATACATACCGTTCTTGTGGTTTTAAATTTGGACAGGCACCTGTGGTGATGGATGGGATAGTTGGCCAGGCAGTCGGTGTACGTGTGTGTGTGTTTTATGAGACTTACTCGGACACTGGGGTGCTCAGCTGGGGGGCTGGCATGCCGATCATGGCTAGAGGCTCAGAGCTGGATAGCGTGTAGCCCTCAAGGGGCCCAAGCAAACTTAACTGCTCCCTAGAGGGAAGGTACACAACAGCGAAGGAGGAGCCAAATCATGAACGTCAGAGAGAAAGAAAAAAGCAAGGAAAGCGTTAAAGCATAGTAGTAGGAACAGATGGAGAGAAAATGTAAAGAGAGAATGTGTGGAGGTATATGGTGAAAGAAATTGAGCTGGATGGAGATATAGAGTGAAGGAAATCAGGCAATACTGGCTCACTCCCTAGTCCCAGAATAGAGTATCTGCTTGAGTGTCTGGGCCAGTTCAACTGAAATGGAAAGCTACGAGTGATGGGGGGTCGGGTTTCCCCTGACCACCCCCATGTTGTGGGCCAAGGGCCAGGTGGAACGGCCGGTGGGCTGCAAGATAGATGTATGGGGAGGGGAGTGGGGGTGGAAGCTGGGCACTCTGGCCCCGGGATGGCCTCTCTGGCCTGCAGACAGTGACACCCAGCCAGTTAATTAGGAGAATTTCATCACTCACGGAAAGAAGGGAGAGAGGAAGGGAGCTATGGATTCAAAAATACCCCATGACCCCGCTCTCTGGTCAATGCAGCTGGTCCAAGTCTATATGGGCAGAACTGAGGTTACACGAGCTATAGCCCCAACAGTTTGCTTTGGGTGTCTAGCTGATTTATTTCAAATAGGCAAAGGATTGCCAAAAAGCAGTGAATAGTTTTATGCATTTAAAGATTAAATTGGATTTCAAAGAAATCAGTCTAAACCTTCGTTTTGATTTGTAGCCAGTCATGATCACCAAAATTAGGTGACCTAATCTTGAACATCACGTGAGTAGCAATTTGAGGAAACTCTAGAATGTACTTGGTCAAAAGGCTGCACTGTATATTTTAAGTTGACCTCCGAACTGTAGAAATACCAATACAAGGGGCATACATGACCACAGAAGTTTTATAACAGAGTGGACTGACCCCAACCACAAAGCCTGTTTTTGTGACCCCAACTGCAAGGCCTGTTTTTGGCTCTGGCACTTAACATTTAGCTCTTCCCTTTTAATCTATTACTTTACCATGGCAAAAATACCCAACTAACGCATAATGAGAGGGAGTAAAGATGATGATTTTATGTGAATGTGATTGCAAAGAAAGAAAACATCTAATATTTTATCTGTGATGTTTCTTCTCCTAATTTTAATACTTTGGATTTGTACCACCCTGCTAGTCCTTCGGTGACATTCGAAAACGCTCAGAGGACATTGCTCTGAGGACAATTCCCTCTGCTTTTTCAAATTCATTGTACTAAATAGATTTAGAGGTTCATACAAAATGTAATAGACAAAGAACAATGGCAAATGCACACATCCTAACACATCCTAAACCTTAACGTGTAGGCCACCTATGGTAGCAACTGCCAATCGGCCCGCTTCTCAGAATTGCTTTAATTCGGCAACACTACACTTTTGCTTACCATATTTAAGCAAAAATCAGGCTTAAATATGGTAAGCAGCAAAGCATCACAGTACCACCACATTTGATTGATGTTGAGAAATGATGCATTAGCTTTACACCAGCTATAATGGGACCCCTGGTATCCACTGGTCTGAAATATTATTTCAAAGGTGTGCAGTTCCTTAGATGTTCGGCTGGGTTCTCTTGTGTTTTGACAGATGAGATGCTAAGAGGCATTTTGGAAGGCCAGCCACTTCTGGGAAGATTCATCACTGTGCCAAACTTTCTCCATTTGAATGGCTTAGACCCAAAGTCTTAGAAATGACTTTGTGATCCTTCCTGACTGTTCTTTGTCATCTCTTTAATTTTTTTTGCTCACTGCATATAGTGCTGCCTCTTAAGATCTTTTGTACTATTATGTAAGTGATGTCTACATTGTTACACCCTAATCAAGCCTGGGCGTGTCTAGTGTAGATCCTAAACTAGTGTGTCTGCTCTGTACTGACCTAGATAGGAGGGTTCGCTACCTTAGCTGTAGACCAAAGTCATCCCTTTGCCACAAGGTTTGTTAAATGAGACAGACACATTAAAGTTCGGTGCTCAGACATGGTAAGTGATTGCACCATGCCAGAGCACAGAACTTGAATGTGACTGTCCCATTTAATAAACTCTTGACTGTCCCATTTAACAAACAAAAGCATACTCTACGATCAAAGGTTGCTAAATAAGTAAGAAGGTTGGATTTTCTGTATTGTCTGTATGTAGAATATATGGTGTTTTTTTGTTTGTATGCTTATTTTCTCAATAAAAAAAAAAAAACAACACAAACAAACAAAGGCATAGGGAGGTCTTTAGTCTTTGGTAGAGCTGCAGTTTTTGCTGGACATTTTGACTGGCAAAACTATACAGGAGTAACTGGATACAACAGTGAGATACTTGGCAAAACCTTCATGCTTGTGGATGGCAAACAACAAGTGAACAATGTTCTTACTAGCGGGAAGTATTTAGTAAATGGTATAGCATGCACTCTGTAAATCTGGCAGCTCACCAGATAAAAAGGATGAACCAGTGAGTAATGAGAGGATGTAAACACAGGACCAGAACATGAAGCGTCATGGGAGCACAAGCCAGCAGCAAGAGTGGGGAGGGGGCACAATCATGCTCAAGCATGGCACAAGGCAACCGGGCCAAGTGCGATTACATCATTCTTGAATTGTTTTTTGTGTTCACTCACATTGTGCATGTCATTTTAAATACTGAGCATCTGGAATGAGCAAATGTGATAAAAATGCAACAACAGAAGAAATGAGAACATTTTAAATATTTTACAGTGTACTTAACATATCAAGTATTGCCGTAATCTCTCAAATCCCACTTGAGTGTGCCACTCCGGCCAAACCCACTTCATCCAACACTCTTGTTTTGTTCACAAACAAGACAAATGTTATGTCTGGAGATTGAACGACTTAATCTGCATTAGCTCAGTTGCATTTAGCAATGCTGACCATTATGAGTTAACTAGAAGGTGCAGAAAACAAAAATAGAATGTAATTGTACAAACTGAGGTGTTGAAATTGGCTACACCACAGCTTCAAAACCCCTACCATCGACAGCAATGTGTTGAAGTTACTGAGTGATATAGCTACTCAACAACAACAAACATCTGCAGCTGTCACCAAAGCCAAAACTATTAATGGACATAGATTAATCAAACTGCCTAATTCTGCCATTTTTGCCCCACTTACCTTTACCTGTCTTTTTGTGAGACTGTCAACAACTAAACCTGATAATTGTTATAGATATCCATAACCAGGTAAATACACATTAGGACACATCAACAAATAAAATAAAAAAAATCTTCTGGTGAAATGATTCATGGTGTATACATATACACACACACATCACTATCATATTCCTGCATCAATCTGATCAACGGCTGAACAAGCTGAGGAATTTTTTTTCATCCTCCCTCTTTGAAGGACAATTATATTTCTTGCAAATTCAAAACATTACAGTGTGGTTCAAAAGCTCCTCTTAAAACGTAAGAAAATGTATTCTAATTATACTCTATTATGTAGACTATAATTAGAACTATAATTAGAAATGGCAACCTTTGCGATTTGAATTATGCAATTCTTCGAACTGTGACATATAAAAACTATCAATCTTTAAGCCTGAGTTATGTGCACAAGTCCTACACATGACGGGTATCTTAATCGCTCTCGTGATACCTGTACCATCCTATCCTTTCCACAGAGAACATGGTGGGAAGATTCAATCACAATTGCCAGACAGGAAAACATTGCAATCTGTACAACGTAGCTGGCTGCAGCACACACAGGCTAAAGACAGGATATGACTGACTAAAATTAGGAGTTTAGGGTTGAGGCAGGTTATATGTAATGTGAACTATTCTTCGTGGTTGTATCAAATAGACACTAGCCATAATTAACGTGCCTGTCAAGCTTGAGACTCTGTAGACTTCTTCCCACACAAATGCCAAAGCGCTGTGATTATTATGGTAACACTTCACTCTGTGTGGACAGACAGGCTTGGCTTAGGTTACTGGAGAAGGGGGAAAGGGAGATGAGTGGGGGTTGGGCAAGGGATGAAGAGGGGACTGGGTTCCCTGGTGCCATTTGCCGGAACGATACTACAGTGACAAAACAACCAGCGGGAACACAAGAGTTTAATAAGCTCAGGAGTAATACCGTTCCCTTTTCTGACCATACCATACCATGCCATGCCAATCCATTTAAGTTTGCATTTAATACATTTTTTACAACTGAATACAGACATATATATAAGGCCTGGGCACATTAAGATGTTTTTGCGTGAACACATTATTTACTTATGTGTTACTTTTATTTTGAAATGAGTATATGGACAAAAGTAATGTGACGCCTGACCATTACACCAACAGGGACTTACTTAACACTGCATTCAGATACATAGACTTCGATATGGAGTTAGTACCCCTTTGCAACTGCTGTAATGGTTCAGCCTTCCCAGAAGAGCACAGTGGCAAACAGAGGACAGATACCCCATTATATTCTTGATTTTAGAAGAAACTTATGTCTAAAAACCTGTAAATTCTTATGATGGACAATACAAATGCCCATAAGGTGGTGAGGTTATGCGCGCAGCATGACGTCACAAACTAGGTACGCATTAGCTGGCCGATTTGGCCTAAAATCAAAATCTCGATTAATTGAACATTTTAACTTTATGATTAATGAACGATTATTTTATTTATTTTTAAAAATTTTTTTTGCACTCATAGTTCACTGACAAGTTGCTTAGTTGTCTCAGTGTTTAAGCTCTCCATGCTCGACATGTCGGCGGAATAACGCAACATAACGGAGGAGGGTCACATGACTCCACACGCGATAGTGTTTTTAAAGGGAAAGTAATCGAAATAATCAACCTGGAAAAATTTAATCGATTATAGGTTCTGAAAGTCGATTTCAATTACTTTTCGATTAATCGCCCAGCCCTAGTACGCATTTCCGCTGTGAAGACTGAAAACTAAAATAAATAAAAATAAATATAAGTATTGCAATTATACTGCTGCATATCACGCTTGCAATGCCTTTCAACATATTAAAGGGGCTATATGAAAGCAAAAGTGAAGTGAAAGTGACCATTCTATCATACACACCACAGCACACAGTGTGAACAGCATGAAATTCTCTCTACATTTAACCCATTCTTTAAATGAAGCAGCAGACAGCCAGAAACACAGCACACAGTTACTTAGTTAATCTATATAATCTATAAATGTTGTTTCAAACGATATGTTTACTACCCTATCCACACAGCCCATAAATGGAACCTAAGCTACAAAAAACAGACATTTGTTTTCAAATCAGTTTTGTGGTATCACATTTACACATTTCTCTCCTTATTCTGACTACAGTAGGTTAGCCCTGTCAACATCTTTAACGGTTAAAATTGAGATTTTGTTGGATTAAATGGAGACCTCAATTCATCAAAACACCCAATAACACCTGGAGCGGTCACTGGAAGCCTTTTGTACAGCAGAGACTGCCACTGCGATAAGTTGCAGCCCTATTACAGGTACGCAGGCACACATCAGAGCATTTATAAATGATGGTAATGACAATATACTATAACCTGGGCCACTTATTTAAATGAAACATAACCAAATATCCTATGAATTTAGTGATAAATTAGTCTGTGTGTGGCCATGGTTTTGTCTTTCATAGTACCTCTTTACACTCTAAAAGAGGTCAACGGTTCTAGGTGAGAAATGGCATGAGCATTTTTAAATAATTAACAAACCTATTCTGATTTAATACGTCTTCTGCGCCATCAGTGACCCTTCATGGTGCCAAGAAAACATTTACCCCCAAAACAGGGAAGGAAAGAGTGTAACTGCTGGCTAGGATTTCAGTGCACTGGAGTATGGGTTACACATTTCAACACTTCGCCTTCAACTGCTGGCATAAACAGCCAACAAATGGACACACATGTGCTTGGGCAAACACACATACAGGGACACACTTTACCCACATGCATCCTTTGGTATGTTTATTTCATGCATTTAAGGAATTAATTAATGTGTACATGTACTGACAGTGGTTGTACCAGTAGCGGTGTTTGCTGAGTGCCAAGGATGGGGACTGAAGTTTTAATTGAGACCGGTTGACAGTTTGATGAGAGACCAGGAGGAGGCTCTGAGACACAAGCAGTCTTTGACTGGTCCTGTAAAAATGTGTTTCAAGTAGAGGACATAACTTAGAGCACATGTTTAGTTTGGGGAAGCAGCAGGGTTTCTCTAGCCCCTAACACACAAGTCATGAAGTCAATCAGGCTGTTGGTACAGCTCCACCCCATAATCCACAGCTAGTAGATTACTAACATATTACAAACATTTATTTGTTAATACAAATTCATCCAAAACAGTTCATCATAAAATGGTTTTGTAGTGTCAATACTATACAATGTAAATACAAATATTTATAACAAAAGGTACCATGTAGTAAAAACAGGAAGTATTATTATTCATTATTCGTATTACTAATTATCATCATTAAAAAACAAAGACATACAGTTAAGCTAATAAATATTTCACAAGACAGGAAGTGTCCCATTGAAAAGCGCTGATATGAAGACAGCAGAACTAGCCCACCTGTTTGACACAGAGGGCCTGAGAAAGTGAGGAGGAACGAGCAGAATGTTTAAAGTCATAATGAGTGAAGGCGACACAGAATGGGGAGGGGGGGGGGGTGTAAGCAGGACATGTAGTTGGGAAAACCACTGTGGTATTAAGGTATTTAAAAAGGAGAGATGTGGGGCGGCAGCTGAGAGAAACTGTACACGGACGGGTTGTCCTGCCTACACTCGCAAACAAATTCTCTCTCCGTGATCATGTCAATCTGGGCCTGGAGAGGCACATTTGTCGTAAAAGGCATATATGTTACACAGCCTGGTTAGAGTTACTTACTCGATAAGGTAGTAGCAAATGTAGGGATGGTGGACTAAATTAGATAGAAGAGGATAGAAGAGCAGCAGAAGAGGGAGTGACAACAGTGTGAAAAAAAGTGTCAGAAATCGAAGGAGGTGTTAACTTGCCAGTGATGCCAGAAAACTAAAATAAACAAACAAACAAACAATCCACATAAGGAGCGAAAATGGGGGCTATCAAAGGAAAATCAAGATTTATTCCCAGTCAAATGCACTTACACTAAAGCAAAAAAGATTAAAAAGTCTCTAAATACCGGACCAGAAATGAAGGGAAAACACAGCAACTGAAATAAACTCTAAAACGCTTGTTGAACACAAAGGAAGTTACAGCGTTATCACAGTCATGGGTTACTCTGCAGGATAAATGAAACTTATGGGCACTAAAACTTTACAATTTGAGGCTCAACAAAACCCTTGAAACAATGTTTATAGGTTGTAAAGGTAGAACTCTCAATGACACTATGAATACGGCAACATTTGTCCTTCTCCTAGATATTCTGGGCCTGAAGCAGGACAACTGATAGGGAAATACCTGATGTTTGGTGATTATACTTATAATAATGAAAGAGATACGGTCTTTGAAACACCAGTCAAAATTGAATCGGGACACAAGTTTAGAATATTCAAAACTGGGTACATACTACGAGTTAAACAAATACATATTTGGAATTTCAGGTGTCTAGGTGTTACTGTTGCAAAGATACAGCCAGCTGAAGACACCTGACAAAGCATTTTTGCAAACAAAGAAAAAATATCATTAAATTTAATCCAGTGTAACTCCTAAATGATATGGATATCGTAAAGAACATATGGTAGCTATGAAAATAAACAAACTGCCCCTTGTAGCGTAATGCTTCGGGCAGACCGTTTAGACAACAGGGTCTGTTTTCACAAACGATCTCAGGAATAGGATTGCAGCCTCTCCAGCCACTGGTGCTCTCCGTAGAGGTGAAGTTGTGTTAGTAAGTCCTAAATTACATCAACAAGTATGTCCCACCTCAATGCAAATGCCATTTGACCAGGCTGAGAGAAGGTTTTTGTGACCATTAGATGACTCTTCTTGTCTGTGTTAGCAATGTCAGCCTCGTAGTTTCATCACTGACCTGTAGAATCACAATTTGGACTCCAAACATGTTTTGGCTGATTGAATACATTGGGGTGGGAAATCAGATTTTTCACGGCTAACTTCAAAATGTACATCTGAATGTTCTGCATGTAGAAGTAGTATAGCTGCTGCATTGTGAGCACAGCATACTAACAGTAATTTAGTTTTTGATATTTTATTTTTTGTTACTGTAGGGTAATGGGCTAAACCTTTAAGGATAGTGTCTTCTCAGTCTCAGGGTCACAATGAATCATGTTATTGTTGAGAATTACTTCAGGATTTGTGAAAAAACATCCCTTGAAAGTAGAAAATGGAGCTTCGAGTGAGCAGATGACTGATTTATGAGTAAATAAATGTTTATACCAATGACTGAAACATGACTAGTGTAGAGATGTACGAATGAAGCTGCTGGGTAACATGATGCTGTGAGAGAGCAGAGGGTGTTTTAGAGGAGAGCTGTCCAAAGTGGTCAACATTTATGTCCTGTGTGGGTATATGTGTATGTGTGTTTGAGTAGACAGACATACACAGACATGATTTACGGACACACGGAACTACTGACAGCAGAAAGGGTAATAAAACCCTGACCTGACCTGACCCGAGTGTGTGTGTGTGTGTGTGTGCATGTATAAGAAGGGGCAGCAGAAGTGGGATATGGGGGGGTGGGGGATTCTACACACACCCTACCAAATAAAGCCATGCTCCCTGAGGCTAATCTCTTAAACACATGATAACCTGCAAACATACATACATGTATATCTTTACACACAGACACACACACGTACATACACCACATGACATCTTAGAACAAAATGATCGGGCCAAAATAGTGCGTTTTAAAGAGGATTCCATTGATACCACCGGTTCAAGATTCACAATATTGGTAATATTATTAGTACATAAGAGACTACAAATCCAGACATGTAGACTATATCATCTTATTTTACAGCTATAATGACAAATATGATCAGTAATCATTCAAATGTTATCATAAAGAGTTGCATAAACTGAATAGTAACAAGTACCTGCCCATTATCATATCATCTTATTTTAGTAATTTATTTTCACCAATTGGCTGAGATGTCCTTTTTTCTGATATGAAATAAAAAAAACTGATTTTTAAAGATAAGATGTTTATATACTTTAAAAAGCATATATACAATATAAATATCAAACACTGTGATACATATGTACGATGACGACTACCATTATGTTACTCGTTCACTCACCCTGGCTTACCGAGTTATTTTTCAGCCGTTGGACAATACAACAAGCACAATTAACTGCTAAAATCCTCCCAAACCACAAAATTAATTCACAGGAAGAGGAAATAAAGCAGTGAATGTGTGCTAGAACTTAAAGCTTCATCTCAGTGGAGATGGTCTCCAGATGGTCTCCTTTGTGTGTGCAGCATCTATTCTGACAAACAGTCTGGGGCCAAACGTCTGTTCCAAGGTTTGAGGCCCCTTAATTTCTTCTCTCATTCCTCCTTTCTCTCTATTGCATTCTTCCGTCGTTCATTCACTTTATGGGATTATTGAGGCAGTTCTCTCTCGTCCTCGATTCATTACGCCCCTAACTGCTCACTTAGGTTTATGCCCCTTTAAATCCCCCCCTCCAGATAACCAACTAGCCACAGTAAACAGGGATAGAGAGGGAGGTAGGCCGAGAGATGAGGAGGGTAGCGGGGGGACAGGAGCGGGGGGGTGGGGGGTGGCAGTGCCATAAGAGAGAAAATTAAGAGATGTCACGCAGCGGTGATTGTGGCGGTGAAGAGAAGTGGTTAGTCGCCATTTTTAACACGGCTGCCCTCTTTCTAGTCATTAGTAATTCAATTTGGTCTTTATTAGCCACTCTTATCTTCCGCACAGAGTCCCTCTGGCTAGCCCATATGACCCCCCTCACAACTCCCTCCCTCCTCTATCTCTGTCATTCACACACTCCTTCACTCTACCCTCTCATTCACCTCTCATTTCCCCCGTTGGAGTAACATCACTTTAAGGCAGATTAATAAAAATACAATAACACATCCCGGTTTAAACAGAAACACTGAAAGTCAAAGAGCAAGCTGGGTTTGAAAAAGGAAGATGAAGCCACTTTAATGGCGAAAGGGACAGCATCTGAGTGTGTAAAGTGCAGTCAAACAGACTGTAGGCGATTACTGCAAGATGGGATGCCTTGCTTGCTCACTATCTATGGGAGGAGGGAGCGGGCTGTAAAAACAGTGATTGCTTTAAATCAAGTCGGGCCTATATTCTCCAGTTCGTTAAAACAATCCAATTTGCAAAAGGATAATTATGCATTAGCTCCTTTTTATCTACTGAGTGCGAGCGCTGGCAGGGTTTGATAGCGTAGCTACATTCAGCGCACCATTGCTGCAAATTACCCACTATCGGCACATGTACACCATCACGGCCGGACTGGACAATTAATTAATCCCCCCACCACCACTACCCCCAGGCCAGCACTGTCACACTCAGGCTAGCACAGGGAGCTAACTACAGGTACTAGGGAAACGCTGACCTCTACTGGAGAAGTTGTGGAGTCTATTTCTCAGTGTAGATTTAAGTTTTAAGGAACATTAGCTCTTTTGTTTGTTCTTTAAAATATACATCCAATTATGTTCAAATTTAAGACCTGGCAACTCATAATATCCAGTATACAAACAGAGTTGTGTGTTAATTGCACAATTAGTCACAGGGGGGTGTCAGAACAGCATGTGTATCTATTTGTTTTCCAGTACAGAGCTCTCTTATATGATCAGAGGCAAGGACAGAGCACACAATGTATCAAAAGCTTTGTTATATCCATGTTTATGTCCATGCACTCTAGGACCTAAAAAACCTAGAGTTCAATATCTACACCATTCAAAAGACTGATTCAACTCTTCAGTTACTTCAGGAGTCTATCATGGCTGTAAATCAAAGCTCTCTGTGACCAGATCTGAAAAATTGCTGTTATATTTACTTGGAAGTCAAGGAGTGTCCCCTTAAAAAAATTCAAAATAAAATAAAAGCTATTTTTGAGGAGTCAAACTGAATGTTTAATAGTTAGCTTGATTTTGTTTGTTATAAATCAATAACTCAGCTGCCAAGATGTTTTGTTAATGTGCAAGCAGAAAACAGATTCTAGACCACATCAAAATGATCTGCATATGCAGGGCATGAAAATGCAGAGGGTAAACAATGCAATGTATTAGAAGAGTGACATGTCTATCCAAAAATGGTGCAAGATGAACTGCTGACTCATATACACACACACAACTGTTTTCTATCACCTGCTTATTCAGTGCCCCAACTTATGAATCTCATCCGCTAGTAAACACAAACCGCTACGGCAGTCCAACTTTATAGATTTCCACTCAAACTTATAGTAAGCTGTAAAAAAATTATATGTACAGAATAATGAACAGAGCTGCAGATGATTCTGGTATGACTGAGAAAAAATGTAAAACATGAACTCAACATTCAGAATGCCACATAACAAACACAGTGAACTAATTTTGAGCTTAACAAGAAATGATTATAAATAGATAGGTAAATACTATAAATACTATATCACTTTAGTATTTTGTCTGCTAGTTCCAAAACACAAAACTTTTTTTTGTGTCTAATGAACGCAAAACAAACAAATTATTAATATTATTGGCAGCAACAAGTAAGGATATTCCATTCATCGAGGCGGTCTTTTAAATCAAAATATGATAGAATAAGTACATATGAGAAATGAATTTCTTATACAGGATGATCTTAGTAACTTCAGTGTGAGACCCTTTTATATCCCCAGCGTATTGTAGGCCTTGCAGCCTTCAGGCCTGTTTGGTACACTCAGACATCTCGCTCTTAAATAAAATCAAACGACCAGCATTTTACTTCAATGCCAGTTAATTCACTGTTACATGATGATACATTATCTTACATTCTATTCTAATGCTGATTTGATTATAAGGCTTGGGGTACAGACAGAGGTTTAATGCTCTTCTTGTTTATTGTATTAGATGATTCACTGTGTTGAAATCAACAGTGTCGGTCTTTAGGTCAAGCTGAAGAAGAAACTGAAGATGAAAACAACTATAAAAATATAAGCCTGTCTGCCAGGCATCATATTTTTCTATCTAGTCTTTTCAGTAGCAACAATGACAGGGAAAGGTCAGGAGACAGTTTTTTTTTTAAAGCCACTTCTAGATGACAGAGTTAAAACGTAAACTAAACTGTTTGTGGTAAACTGGTGCACTGTTAACAATGCCGAATGCTGCAAAAGGATGTTTAAGTTAGGCAGACAGTCACTCCAGCTAGTGGAAAAGATCCACTTAAAAGTCAGTTTTATAGACCTACTTGTTCTCATGGTCCATGAAGCAGGGTTGGGGGTAAAGGACGACAGGCGCCGCAACTTATGTCTGCCGAAAGAGACGAGCGCTCTGGATTGGCCACGTCTGGCACAGGTCGGACTCTTGACAGGAGTGTGTGTCTTCCTTCTTAGTGAATACCGACTCTTCGTAGTCACCACACTGGACCTCCTCTCTGGAGCAGGACTACTGAAATCAGAAAGATTTTTGTGGTTTTTGTGTGAAGTATTATGTGTTATTGTGATCCTAAATCAAGCATTGTCTGCTCAGGGATACTGAGCAGACATAGTTTAATATTAAAGAAAAGTTTTGGGTTTGATCTGCTGCCATCTTGTGGTCATTTTCTGGTTTGGCCTCCAATAGAGTGAAGTTGCACAGATTTTTTTTTTTTTTACATCATTCACAAGAATCTGTACCCTGGTATTACTATCTAGTATTGGGGTATAATGATGGTCAACTCACAGTTCATTTTTGATAGATAACTCAGGACCTACAGTTCGATATACTCACAATATATTCAACAAAGTACGACTATATGGACTATAGATGTATATGTACATTTCTTTATTGTAATACTGTGGTCCACTAACCACTATGTGTATAGTCTGTATTTTATGTGTTTTATCCTAGTTAGCTTTCACAGCAGTTGTTTATATGCTTCAAAATGGTGCTAAAGGCGTTACTTTTACTCAACAAAGATATTGGGAAATATTTGCCCAACCTCTGTCAATGACTGACTTTTTAACTTGATTGCTTCATAGAAAATATTTCTGTATTATAAAGTTAAAATACAGGTCTTTTCGGTATTTTAGGTCCGTGTTTTGTGCACAAATGTACCAATGATACCGATAAATCTGTGGGTCCTCAATATCGGTCAATATCATCGGCTAACCTTGTTTTGTACCTCGACTGAAATTATAATTGAAATGTGAAAACAGTGTCAATAATGAAACTACTAATTTTCACAATTGTATTTTTACAAATAATACTAAAAAGAACCAAAGCAAACATCGCAAAAAGTGTTGACAAAGAACCCAAATAGGCCTCAGTTTTAAAAGTGATAGTTATGACAATGTACTATTCATGTGCTAACATTCGCAGAACTGGAAATTGGTTTGTTTAATTATAAACCAAAGAATAAAAATACTCAAAATAATTAATACCTGCTGCTGTGTCTCCTGATGATCTTGGTTCTGCTTCTTAGCTTGAATCCGCTACTAGAACGAGGCGTGGTGGAAAAATGTTGTACTCGAGACGTTCCGAGGCCTGAATCCTTTCCGTCTTTCTGAGCAGTCCATCGATACACAGATCCCTTTCGGGAGGACCTCGGAGTGCTTGAAAGTGCTGAAAGGTTGTGTGAAGCAGCCTTCCAGCTGTACTGGCTGGCATGACTGACTTGAGATGCAGAAGTCCCTCCACTAACTTTAGTACGTTTTGATGGTGTCAAGGAAGTGGAAGTAAATGTTTTGGTCCCATCTAGTCCCTCCTTTGTTGTTTTTCCAGGCACCTTGAGAGTTTTTGGAACAAGTTGCTTACTTGCCGGTTTGGCCGAGGTTACTTTGGCAGCCATCATAGTGGAGCAGGTAGATGACACCCAAGAGTACTTTGAGGTCTTAGAGGGGCCAGATGAAAAACTAGACCTGCGATGTACCTTTTTGTTAGAACCATGGGCTTGTTTTATGTTGGCTGCCCCAGAAGTAGAAGTAGTGGCAGCTGAGACTGGGCTCGGAGAAGACTCAGCAGTGTCTGATTTAGGCTGGCTATTCTTGCTCTCTTGATTCTTCACCCAGATAAACTGTGATCTCTTATGGGGAAAAGAAAATGTCTGTCCCTGCGCTGCTGACTCTGATTGAAGCTTGGGGTTTAATGCAGGCTTGGAGCAAGTCCGAGACAGAACAGTCTGGGATGAAGAAAAGTCTTTAGTGCCTGCCGCCATAATCACAGTTCTGTTAGATGAAATGCTGCTGGTGAGGTGGGATTCTTCTTGCTGTACTGCTGAAGGATTCTTTATGTCAAAGGCACAAGTCTCCTTAGATGAAGAGACAAATGAGGTAGCTGCGTCACAAATCATATCTGGTGCACTTTTAGATGAGGCATTTAAGCTCTTTCTTTCACGTTCACTCTGTTGATAACTAGATAACAAAGAAGACCCTGCAAGACCAGAAACAGGCTTGATTCCAGTTTCACTTTTATTTGTTGTGGGTTTCAGTACTGTCCTGTTTGTGCTGGTGGCTGGGATGTTTTCACCTGACAGCAATGATTCCTTTCCAGTTAAATTATGTGAAGACACTGTGCTGCCCTTAACAGCCTGTGCTGCCGTCCCCTTGCATGAAACTTTAATGACATCACTGAGTTTACTGCTCGTCACAAGTGAGCTAGCAACAGGGGGCAAAGAACTGGCAAACTGTGTCTTGTTCAAATATGGCTCAGAAAAATGAGAGTGTCCTCCCTCAGGAGCCCTGGTGGCCTTGTTGTTGAGAGAGTAGGTTTTTCTCCAGTGGCTGGTAGAATGAGGCGCATAAGGCTTCGGCTGACCTGAATATGAATGGGTGTAATGTCGACTATTCCCTCTGCCCCTACCCAGTCCACGTTGAGAAGAAAACCACGGAGCTGAGCTTGAAGGAGCCTCACCATGAGCTCTCTTGTGGTCCTTAATGAGAGCTGAAAACACAGAGTATGAAGGTTATGTGATGGATCTTTAGAATTTTATATATTTTTTCCAGACACTGATGCTATACCTGTGAATTAACTGACAAATAATAATGTATCACCCTAAATGCAATACAAAAATGCAAAAAAATGTTAATCATCCTGTAAAAAGCTGCAATAAAAACATTTCTATTTTTAGGTCATAAGGAAACAAGTGTATTAACACCTTGTTACCATAGTGACATTTATGCAAAATAAGATGTTACATAAAACGTTTTAATCTTGAGCTACTGTAAGCAATAAGCAAAAGACAAAATAAAGTTATAGATGTTCAAGGTGCATAGCTTGGTCAACTCAAGAAGAAGTTAAGCTTAGTTGGCTGCCTAGCAAAAATTATGTTTGTGTTCTGGTCTACCAACTCGACCGAGCTGGCCATCCAGGATGATTAACACTATGAAGGTCTTAATTCTATAAGGATTACTTGTTTATTTGGGAAATCCCTCTTTAACAATGTTCTCTACTTTAGTAACAAAGTTTTTAGACCAGAACCTCAATCCCTTTGGTACCATTAGAGGGCGACTTTGAGTTCTGTTTCCTTGACAGGTTTGAGTTCATCCTCACATCATTCCTGTGAAAAGTTTCCAATTCGGAATATTTCCAAAATTCCCAAAATAAAATTCCCATGGAAAGCTTTGGGAAAATTTCCAGGAATTTTCCACCCCTTTGCAAACCTAGCCATAACACAGATGTATTAAAAATGCTCCTGAGAGAACACTTACTATCATGGTTGATATTTAAGATAATAGATTTTACATTTGCTTATAAACTGTGCAGTGTTTTCATTGCTTATATACTTTATTCTTTAAGGGAAACTCCAATTTGGCTATGAATTTTAAATAACTCCATTAGCAAAGTCTGACAAAACCTTCACCCCACACAACCTTTCTTCACAGAGTCTGACTTATTCCCCTTATAGCAGTCCTGGAGGGATAGTCTTGTACCGTTTGGTGATTTCTGAGCTTAAAAGTGGTCCCTTTAACGTAATTAAAAGTGTGTACCATCTGGTTTTTGATAAACATGAAGCAAGTCAGGACACACACTCACCTAAAGGATTATTAGGAACACCATACTAATACGGTGTTTGACCCCCTTTCGCCTTCAGAACTGCC
>JBBPDB010000108.1:11568318-11590257 GCA_037974465.1 Brachypetersius altus
CCCACACCATTACACCACCACCACCAGCCTGCACAGTGGTAACAAGGCATGATGGATCCATGGTCTCATTCTGTTTATTCTGACTCTACCATTTGAATGTCTCAACAGAAATCGAGACTCATCAGACCAGGCAACATATTTCCAGTCTTCAACTGTCTATTGAAAATAAATAAATGTTTATTTTTATAGTCTAAACCCTAACTAGACCCCCCAAAACAGTTTAATTTCATTTTAAACTCAGCTTAATACATTAAAGAAATGTGAAGTCTAGATAGTGCCATATTCTGTTCTGATGTGGGAATGCTGGACTGTGTCTGCCAGAGGGCGTCACAGGGCCAGCCAATAAACAGCAAGGAAAAATGAACAAAGCTCTCAGAATGGCTACTTTCAAACCTCGTAAAACACGCTTTCATATAAGGTTGTTTTGTGTTCTCTCCACAGGACAGTACTGAAAATGTATACAGATTTACAGGACATTTACAGATTAATATATATGTTACAAAATTAATAAATAATATTTTCTTAAAAATTAAGCACGACAACACACAAAAAATTATATACTGAAAAAAGCTAAACCAAAAACGCGAAGGATATTTGTGGTTGTTTGTTTTGGTGACTACCAACTAATTAGACAGCCCACATCACACAAAGCAGCCACCCACTCTGCCATTCAGTTGGGTCTGACTGTAAACATGACTCAAGGGTCTCAGAACATCTGTAGAACTAAATCTGCCTTTAGACACGGATCCCCTTCGACCATGTGAGCTCAAACTGACTACTGAGGAGTCCTGTTTTTGAATAATGTAAAATTATCCCTTATAGTCACATGTAAACACACCACAGCACAGTTTGGATAATGTGAAATTCTTTCTTTCTCTTCACCAAATGAGGCAGTGAACAGGCACTAAAGGAGTACCTGGGGAACGATGCGTTCGGACGGTACCTTGCTCAAAGGTACCTCTGTGCTGTCACTGGCAGTCATGGGTTTCGAACCCACAAACTTATGATCACGGGGGCAACTCCCTAACCACCAGACGGCCAGCTGCCCTAATACATTGCAAGATATGTTTGTTTTTGCCTGTCAAGAGTATTAGAATACCCACTGCATGATCACACGGCTTTTACTACACAACAGTTGTCACATTCTAATGAGTAAACGTGTAAAAAACCCCTAATACTGAGTTAGAGGAGTGAGTACTGTAATCTGAACCGTTAACATTTGAAAAAAAAAACAGATCAGCCAAGTGTGATGAAGACGATGATAGAATAGATTTACGGTGCTGTTGTGAAACAAATTATCCTTTAAACAAAACGAAATCAGTCCTTAACAGCTGTGACATTCATAACGACTTACTTTGGAGCTGCTCGATTTCTCGTTGTAACGCTTCACGTTCTGCCATGTTTGCAGCCGTGAAAAAATCGTAATCAAACAGCGTCGAGGCCCATGCTGATGACGCAATCAAACATCTGATCAAAAAATGCTCGTCTCACTCTGTGACTGCGTGGTATGGTGTACAGATCACATATTGTTGCATTTTGGAGAACTTGATCGTAAGCAGCAACTTGCTAGAGTGGAAACCTGAAAAGAGAACTTGGGTGTCTTTAAAGGAAACTGTAATAATTCGCGTGTCCTGGACTTCTCCAGCTGATTTTCGGTTAAAATGATCTGCAGCGTGGGCTTTTATAATTTCACAGATCTCGGCTCTTTCAAGGCAAGCACGGTTTGAGAAGGAATCGAAAGTAAGTTGGGATCTCGTGTTCAAATATTAAGTAAAACACATAAGTTTCTGTCTTTGCTATTGCTTCACTGTGCGTTGTCAATGTCTCACCAAACTGTTTATTTTACAGTTTAGCCATTATATGTAAGCGATTGTTGTTATTTCTTGTCTATTTTTATACTTTCACTTTCCTTTATGGTCCTGATCTCATAACACTCATATTAAAAGACAAGCACAGAGAAAGTGATCCAGACAGCTGCAATGTACATGTCCTTATTAAAGAAGTCCCCGTTTAAACCGTGTATAAACCGTTTTTACTGTTACAGGTATCAATTGTTGCAATGGCCTCAAGGGACAAGAACAAGTATTTCATCGTTACAGCAACCCCTGCTTCCCATGGGTGGATCAAGCCAGGACAGATTTTTTACATAAGTGTGGAGCGATATTTACGAGCAACAAAGCAAAAGAAAAATACCATACCTGTGATACGTGTAGATTCAGTATTAGATCGTGACCTTCCAGTTGAAGTTCTGCTTCCACTGACTCGAAAACAGGCAGAGTTACTGTTGGCTCTTAGCTCAGATGAAGAGAAACTGCGCGAATACACTCATTCAGTGAATTTAGAACAAGCACTGGATTTGGTTGAAGGTTCAGAAGTGATGGTGGAAAATTGTGGAGAATGGCTCAAAGGGGTGGTTAGATACATCGGCAGGCTCTCAGAACCAGCACATGGTCCTGTTGCAGGTGTGTTTTTTGGAGTTGAATTACAGGTGGGTGTTTTTTCTGTATTTGCATATATTTAAATATATATACACATATGATGTGAGTCATTGACTAAAGTGTTATAATGCCTTTCACAGGGAGATGACAGGGGGAAAGGCCACCATGATGGAAGCTATGGTTTCAAAAGCTTATTTAAATGTCAGAGGGACTGTGGCATTTTTGCCCCATTCCACAGAGTGAAACCATTACAACCAGTGCATCCTAAACCATCAGCACCTTGGTCTGACCTACCCGAGACCCCCAAAGAGCAGCTCTCTGCTGGAGATCGAGTAGTTTATTTTATTGATGCTGAAGCTGGGCATGGCATGGTTTTGGAGCTAATGAAGGAAGGCAAGGTTCTGATCTCAACAGTAAGTTACTTGCATACAAGGCCCCTTCACTTTTCCTGTAAGTCACCCTGGGAAAGGTTCAAAATTAATTTACTGTCATCAGCATCTGTGTACATGTTCACTGAGACAGTAGACAATAGACAAACAATAAATAGACAGCTACTATGGACATTATATTAACCCTCCACAATTATGACAATTGCACTATAAGTATGCTTATTGCACAGGAGGCAGTTACAGCAATGAACGAATTGCAAGGAATAACAGAAATAGTACAATAAATAGACAATATAGCAGTGTAACCATAGTGAGGATGGAATGTGAATCTGAGGTAGTTTAGTAAGAAGACCTAAAAAGTAATACACATAAAAGTAGGAAGTGTGTGTAAATCTTACAGAATGAATAATATTGCATCATACACATGTTACACAGGATAACAGGATTATTATTGCACATGAGCATATGTTTTTGCACTGGGAACATATGCACTGGGAACAGGGTGCCGGCATTGGCAGTAAATAGAGGTACAGCAAAGTGCAGGTGCCAATTGCGAGTCCTGAGTGTAATTTGAGATGTATATAGAGCATTTATACGGGACTAGACATGTATGCAAAAGAATGAGCTGAATGGACATATGAAATTTTGGAAAAGCTCCATGTCTTGATTGCTGTTTCATCATAGGACAGGGATGAAAGTGGGAAGGAGGGAGGAGAGATATCTGTTCCTTTGGGCTGTATTGTTAAAGAGGAAGAACTTGAGTGTTCTCAAGGTGAGTGCACAGGTCTGTGGTGTCATCAGCCATGAGATGTCTAGTATTTTGACGACAATCTGAAAAAGATTTTTAAAAATTGCCCTGGCGCACCAAAACTGGAGACGAGACAACAGTGAGAAACAGGAAATGCAATCATTGGACGTATTTACAAGAACCATGGTAAAGAAATTATTTGGAAGATTTCCTTGAAAACCTGAAAGCTTGTCTCCTAAAAAGAACGTAAAGAAGGAAAGGCAGAAGGAAAATTCTGACACATATTTTCTGCTTTTGTGTGTCACTGAAAAATGAATGACATATTTAATTGCTTTTTGATAGGAATTAAATAAACAAAAGTGTTGTGTCAAAGAGGTGTATATTTTCTTGTTTTTATGCTTTTATATTTTCTCTTCAGGTGAAACAGAAAACATGGACACTACTGAAAGCCCTGAGGTGGCAAGGGATTATGCAAATATCAGTATGAATTCCATGGTAGAGGTGGGTCTGGCGAAAGGACCTGTCTATGGAACTGTTCGATGGGTTGGCCGTCTCCCTGGCAAGTCCGAAGCCATGGCTGGGCTAGAACTGGTACTGAAAAACACTGACCTCTTCTGGTCACACTGGGAAAAGTAGCCTTTTGAGAACCTCCCCTAAATTTGTAAAAGTCATAGCAAGCATTTCATTGTGTGCTGTAAAATGACCCATTATCTGTCTAATTAGTCTCTTTACTGACTTGATCAAGTGTCTTTCTCGGTTTTAGGAGGAGGAATGTGGGGTTAGTGATGGTACATTCAGAAATGAACGCTACTTCACATGTCCACAAAAGCGTGGCTTATTTGTGAAGCTCACCTCTTGCCGCCCTGATAGTCGCTTTTCCGGTGACCCTGCCTCAAATAGACTTATGGGTTAGTCTTTTTCCTGACCAGTTCATTCCATAAACAATACTCTTTGTAAAAGGGATGTTTTCTGTGATTTAATAGCTGTGGTTTGATTACAGATCCTGCTGGGGAGAACATGTCGGCTGCTGTGAAACATGTTCCTCCTATTAGTTCTGAGAATGTGATGAAGGTTTTGACTGGACGGATGAAGGGTATCCAGGGTCATTGTAACTCCTGCTATATGGATTCTGCCCTTTTCAGGTTCGTTCAAATCTTTTTCTCTGAATGGAGGCAAATATTCATGAAATATATTTATATTTTATCTTATTGTAGTCTGAACAGTGTATCAGTGGTTATTTATTATCGTGATGGCCTTTATAGTAGTCATATGGTAGATGACTGCCAAATAAACCATCCATTGTAGAATTTGGATTACTCCATGTGCAAAGTCTGCTGAAACTTGCATCCCAAGTAAATAAAAAAAAATCTGCATTATTCCCCTTATAAGAGGGATCCCAAACTCTGGTGTCTAACACAGTACTTACCTGTTAATTGGCAAGTTTAGGGCATACAGGGTTTCTTTTGCACTTTTGACTACCCCTGATGTTTTTGGATGTTTGCATTCAATAGATTCAGCATTAGTCTTTGTCCACCTGAAAACGTTCGTTCGTTCGTTCGTTCGTTCGTTCGTGAGTGAGTGCGTGAGTGCGTGAGTGCGTGAGTGAGTGCGTGAGTGAGTGAGTGCGTGAGTGAGTGAGTGCGTGAGTGAGTGAGTGAGTGAGTGAGTGAGTGAGTGAGTGAGTGAGTGAGTGAGTGAGTGAGTGAGTGATATGACCAGTTGTTGTGCTTTGTCTGCTGTAATGGCCTTTACAGTCTGTGATTTCTCTGTGTGTTCTAGTTTGTTTTCCTGTTCATTAGTACTGGACTCTCTGCTGTTTAAAAGCACCAAACAAAATGATAAACTCATCCAGAAAACTCTTCTGAGCGACATTGTGTGTCCTCTACGCAGGTAAACTTTGTGCAGATCCAAAATGCAAAGTCATTAGTTTATCCTAAAGTTACAGAATTTAAACACAAATACCATTTTTTTCTGTTGAGTAACAGTTCCACAGAAACATCTCTCTATTAAGACATGACAGAAAATGTCACTGCCCCCATAATTATTACCCATTACACAGAAAAGGCATTTGCAGAACCATTACTTCTTGAGAGATCAGTTTGCGTCTGATTGTTTGCAGAAAGGGTTTTGTGCCCGCCGCCAATGTGATGAAGCTTCGCCAGCAGTTGCAGGACCGAGGCCACTGTCCTAGCTACACCACAGATGAGAAAGGTAAAATGCACATATGATGCCTTATAATTTATGTATGCATACATTTGTGACAACATTCATTTTCATTGTGCTGTAGGACTATGTGTTCTCCTTAGAGTTTTGATGTATGTTTATGAGTTTTTTAGATTTTAGTAGGTTTGTCTGTTCCCCTCAGAGATATGCTAAGGTGTCCCCCGCCCACATTTAATGTAGACAAAGTAATGTTAATGAAGACAAAATCCCCACAGAAACTCTTTAACATTAAGTTTAACCTCTTAAATCAGAACCATGCATTGTTGTTTTTTTTTTCATTACATTTTTATTTTAAAATGCTGTATATCCTTTACATCAGATAAATATATTGTACGATAAATAGAAATATTCTAAAATTGGGGAAAAAACGTAATAATTAAAGATAACTCTAAGAATAATTTTTCTTTGCCTATAAAATGACTGTTTTTTAGATGTGCAAGGAACTGCAAACTAGTGACTTGATATATTAGGATAGTTTAGCCTCAAAGATAAAGGTAATTTTTTTGGCACAAAAGGGAATACAAGCACAATGATCTATGATGATCTAGCAGAATAACCTGTGTCCCTGCACCTGCACACAGATCCAGAAGAGTTCCTTACTCTCATAATGCAAGACATTTTGTCACTGAATCCACCACTCAAACTGTAAGTAGGCCATTGTCCACTTTTTCTCTTATTTTCCATATATATATGCACATATTGGCACTCTCTCATAATTTCATAATCTCATCATTCAAACAGGAAAACGGGAAAAGTGACAGCAGAATCTAGTTATTTCTACCAGATCTTTGTGGACTATAACAACTCTCTGGTTTTACCAACTGTTCAACAGCTTCTGGAACATTCTTTCTACAACAACAGCCTCAGACTGGCAGAGGTGAGCCCAGTATTTGTGATCTGTGGTCTGTTTTGCACTTGGTCACTCATCTGTGGAGTCGCTTAAAAGTAATAGTAATAGCATGTCTCTGTCCTGTAGATGGCAGTGTATATCTGCACACAATGTCAAATACTAATCCATTGCTACAGCTTTCAGGAGTAAGAGTCTGGAGTATCAGTCTGCCAAGCTGTTAGTAAACCCAAGGTTAGCTGTGTGGTTCGGGGAATACAGGAGGTTGTTCTGTATTTCTGGAATTCAACTGATTCTGGGACTTTTTCAGTCATCTGCAATTTGTGACATGTGATTTCCATGAAACTCTTCACCAGTGTGAACTGTTTTGTAAGCAATGTAAAATCTCACAGCCACTGAGTATAACCTTCAGTTATAAAAACTATTTAGTTTTTATTATTAATTGCTTTGATGCCAGACGCTCTAGCCATGTCTCGAATCACTCACTTACGTGCACAGGAATGTAGTGCATAGTGCGCACTGAACACTTCCTTCTGTAGTGCACACTGCCGTGAGTATTGTCCCAAATTAGTTTTGCACTTTGTAGAAGTGCTTAATCTGGAGATTGAACAACAACAAGTAAGTAAACATATACAAATGACAAGAATTGATTGATTACTGTTGGGATAAGATTCACGTTTGTAAGTTTGACAAAGAAACTTTAAGAACACCCATAAAAAAGAGTTTTCTCAGAGGTTGCAAATTCCATTTTCGGAGTTTCGGAGCCAAATTACTTTACAAATAAGTGTTTGCAACCAGAACCCTCTTTGCCTGTTTTACCAGGTGCCCTCCTGCCTGATCCTTACCATGCCCCGCTCAGGGAAGCAGTTTAAAATGTTCCCAAAAATCATTCCCTCACTAGAGCTGGACATCACTGCCCTTCTGTCTGATGGTAGGCCTACTTTGAGTTCCTTAAAATGCTTCTAATTGCGCCTGTGCATTGTCTGACATGTTGTCCTGGCTGACTATGTGCTTATTTGTGTGTTTCAGGTCCTCAGCAGTGTGTGCTCTGTGGACAGCTGGCACATGTGGAGTGCACTGAGTGCTTCGAAGATCGAGTTTTTAGCAACACAGGATTCAAACATTTCTGTGATGTGTGTTCAGCTCAGGTTGGTTACTGAACCTCTTACTTTGCTTTAAATCAGTGACCACCAACTCTGGTCCTGAAGATCCACCTTCCTGAGAAGTCTTGTTCCTGCCACAACCTGCAACACCTGCTCTGGCTGGTGAAACTTCTTCAGATGTCTCTGATTGGCTTGAGCTTTAAGAAAGGGTACGCACAGCATGTTAGATGCAGGTTGGAGCTAAACGTGGCCAGAATGTAGACCTCCAGGACCCGGGTGTGTGACCACTGTTTTAAATGATCTCTCCTCATACACTTTGTTTTGGAATGACCTCTTATTAATATGGGAAAAAATTCCAATCATCCTGAACCATATATAGCTGTTGATGAACATCTGAATGATTAAACACCTTACTTGAAGAAGGACCAATCACGGGTGCGATCAGTTACTAGCAGGATAGAAAAAGACAAGATGTTAAGATACAGTGCTTTCTCAATGTGGAAGAAAATTGCAAGAATGTATTTGCATTATCTGTAAATATAACAAATATAACACTCAGGTCCACCTGCATCCATCCCGGAAGTCCCATAAGCCCACGTCTCTGGACTTTCCTGAAGGCTTACTTTCTCTCAGGGCTTCTGGTGGTCTGCCTCCTACTCTTCCACGAGAAAAACTGCAGCTGTTTGCTGTGCTGTGCATAGAAACAAGTCACTATGTTTCTTTCGTCAAACATGGACCAAAAACAACTGACTGGATCTTCTTTGATAGCATGGCTGACCGAGTGGGTGAGTGGAGTTCAGAAATAAGCAAAGACTGAAAAAATAGAATGTTTAAGGGATTGTTAAAAATGCATGGAGGTTAGCGGTGTTAAAGTCAACACACTGAAGCAGTAAACTAGCACTAATCTTTTTAACACTAATTTAACCCCACTGCAGTAGTGCACGCTCAAGCATTGTATGCTATTAATGCTAGGCAGCCCACTTACCCTTCTCATTCAAACACAATTTTCAGTTTTAGTAACACTTTTAGCAAACTTCACTGAGCCATTTATTTTTCAGTGGTTAAAACATGCAGCCGCTGTTGCTCTCCCAAGACATCAGCAGTAAATATTAAAAACTGTAGTCACTATGCAAATTGTACAATTTTCACTTTCTCTTAATGAATATAATATTGGTGAAATATTGAAATAAAAAATACAGTAACCCCCGAAATTCGTGGGGATTATGTTCCAAGAGCATTTGGGAATTATGAAAAAACGCTAATTTGTGATGCCTATTTTTATAGTATAAACCCTAAATATGCCCTCAAATATGTTCCCAACACACAGTAATTTCATTTTAAACTCCGCTTAATACATTACCCTGAAAGAAAATGGTATAGGTAAACCCATATTTGTACTGTACAGTCCTGCAGTGCTAGAATGTAAAATACTGATAATACCCCTTTATAGACTGCACAGTATTTTCATTTGCAGTAATAAAAATACAGGGCTTTAAGAAGAACCAAACAGAAAACATGAGAACACTCGAGATAGCTACAGACGGGAAACTGTTATGATGCGGGAATGCTGGACTGCATCTGCTAGAGATGCGTCACAGGACTGCAGCCAGGAGAAATTAATAACACTCTCGGATTGGCTACAAACCTCCCGCCTCTGAGTACAGCGGTATTTCACCATCCCAAGATGTGCTTTCATTTGTGTTCTCTCTATAGTACCAAAAAATATATAGTTATATTTTATATGGAAATGTAGCTGAATTTACATTAATATTTATGTTACAAAATTAGTAAATTATATTTTTCTTAATAATTTAGCACTGGAATACATAAATTCTATAATGTCACCATCCATCTGTACACACTTATGAAGATTATTTTGTCCACTCGTGCCTAAATTAAAAATGCTGATTTACAAAAGAAGGATATCTTTATTTAGGGTCAAACCTAAGCAAATAAGGCAATTAAATGAATTTACAACTACATTCACAAATGAATGTACACAAATTAATTAATTATTTGAATGATTTGTCTGACCATTGCAATTATTTTTTAAACATTACAATCTCATTTAGGTATTCATATATTCTATAATAAATTTGGATGTTAACCTATCATGTCATTTTCTAATTTTGAGATTTAATGACATATTACATCATTTCCTAAATAATCAGACGTTATCCATAACCATGTGAGGTGAGGTCAGGGATTGAAATGTTATGTGTTTTGTGCTTTGGCATTTTGGAAAACAATGGTTTCATATGTTTACATATGTTTCTATTTTTAGGAGAGATAGATGGCTTTAACATCCCACAGGTCAAAGATTGCCCAGAAGTGGGACGCTACCTCACTATGCCTCTTGCTGAGCTGGCCAAGCAGTTGCCTCGAGAGATGGAAGGTGTAGCGAAACGACTTTTCTGCGACGGTTACATGTACCTATACCAGAACCTCAACATGGCTCTATACCACTGACACAGCCAGGGCTCTCCACGAACATACTCTCATAGAACAAGCACAAATCCACAGTGTGTCTGATTCACCAAATACAGCACCAAATTGAAGCCTTCCTCTCCACATTCAAGCTTTTAGGTGATTATTGAATAAGTACTTATTCTGAAGTCATACAAAGCATTGCTTTTATGGAGTGCACATCAACGTACAGATTTGTGTGCTTGAATTCTTCTGAACGAATGACTAAGATTGTACTCAAAAATGCATAGTGCCTTGAAATTCATTGTAAATATATGACAATCACCAGCCTTTATTTTTAGTAGACTTTACTGCCGAATCAGAAATGTATTCTGCAATGGGAGGGGGTACAGTCAGCTTGAAATTTTGTTTCTATTTATTTAATCAGATCAAATGATTCCAGAGATGCACTTAAGTATTTATAATTACTGGGTTCATTAAGACTGGACAGTTCTTTTGCACTAGATAGCTGGATAACCTGCTGTATACAAAATCTGCGGGATACAAATGACTAGGGATGCAACAATGTAGAATTTGTAGGCTGATGCAGATATGCAATATTTTTTATGTACATATCTGCCATTGCGGATATCAATAAAACAAATGATCTTCCTGGAATGATATCTAAGTATAACTTACATTTTTATAAGCCTAAAATATGAGATCAAATCATTGAAAGCATTTTAACATGGTATTCCAGCATCATCTTAACATTTTGCTCCTCCAGAGCATGATAAATCCTTATTGAATATCGGTTTGAAATATGAGTCAAATCAAAATGGCTGCCTGTGTCTCGTCAAGCAAATTACATATTATTTTATACAGTGTGTATATTGGTTATATTGTTCTAAAATACAGTTCTGATAAAGGGATTTAACGTGGATAGTTTCTGGTGAAAGTGTGTATGTCATGTATATCAAAAATATCAAGGGTGTTTTGACAGAAGAAGGGGCTTATATTTATACATAAATAATTTTGCACAGTGCAAACTGCTATCTCAGGGAACGTCCTTGCAGTGCAATTGATTGAATGGAAGATATAAATGAATTAATTAATGAAAATAAAGTTGCTGTAATCAAATATTGTTCTCTTTTCTACCTCTCATTTAGTATGTGTGTGTGTGTGTGTGTGTGTGTTTGAGAGAGAGAAAGAGAGAGAGAGAGAGGGTGGCAGGCAGGCAAAAGCAGATAGTCTATCCCCATCCCTTTCATATTTGCGTGCCTTTTCTGTGAAATTACCCAAAGCTCACTATCATCTTTCCTTCAGGTCTGAATAACTGGAAGTATGCTTTATTGTAGATTTATAAAGAAAAGGCCAGAAGTACTGAACACTGAAGTACTGAACTGTCATAAACACTTCAGGTCAGGCATTCGCTGCATGGTAAATGTAACAGTTGAGCTTAAACATTTACTTTAGATTCAAATGTTTATGCACTTCTGTTATTAAGATGGATTGCTTCCTGACTCCTATCTGCTTAACTGTACTTGATATTCCTGCCCATTTTCTGTAAACGAAATGTCCTGCGCATTTGCACAGAGATTCTTCATGCAGCAGGGAACTAGCAAAGGATAAATCAGAAATGCTGGTTTGATAAAAGAGGTTATATTTAAATCAAACAAAATGCTTTTGCAAAATGTCCTGGAACATTCCACGAAGTTGTAAATCAAAATGGAAAGAGTCCTGAACCTAATGATCAATTGAATATCTTATTCCAGAAGGGACTTTAACTCCCTTTCATGGTAAGCCTCTCCTGCCTGTTCCTCGTACGCTCTCCCTTTCCCTTGCCTTTGCCTAGAACAAAGAGAATGGATGAACACACGGCTGACACATGCAAAAAACCCTTTTCCGCTCATAACTGATGGCAGAATGGACAGTGCTGCCTGCCGCAGACTTGCCACCACTTGACCCATAAATCCATAAATCCCACTGCTAGATGACCATGTCTCAAAATCACGTTAGGAGGACAAATCCTCAACCGTGGCATACCTGTCAAATTAGAACTGTCACCCAACCTTTCAGTTAATCATAACAGCAGTATGTGATCTCACTTGGGATGTCACTTAAATCTCCATATGAAACCATCAAATTAAGCTCAAGGAGAAGCATGCAAACAGGAAGGAGCTGTAACATCTACATTAACATCGTGCGCAAGAAGCCTAAGCCTAAAAAGATTATTTCTTGTTCTGTGGAAACACATGAGCAGTCTTATTACCATATAAGATTTTATTATAAGCATTTTATTTTAAAAAAATAGATTATCAGGAATAAAATATGAGTGAAAATTACATATTTACATGCCTTTCAGAATTGCATAGTATTTGGTTTGTCCATCGTTTGCTTTAATGCCAGCAGGCACTCGAGCAATCATGGGCCCTACGAGTACAAAAGCCTCTGATGAATTGAGGTGTAAGAAGTCACAGATTTTTACATAAGGCCTTGACATTGGTAAACGTCTCAAATTTTCTTACAGCTGAATGTGATTTAGAAATAGTGCAGAAAGCAAAGATTTCAAAATAGAAGCATTTTACTAGCAGTCTCAGCGAAAATGCTTCTACAATGCTCAGTGAAATTTCCTTATAAAATATGCTCGAATGTGTTCATAATTTTTTCATATTTCTACCAAAGTTGCACATGCACACACATGCACACAAAAGTTATATGAGTGATGCCTGGTGACCCAGATATGCACTTCTGTTAAGTTTAATCTTTATTCCTAGAATGTAAGAAAAACTACCAAAAATGGTATAACCAAAGGTTACAACTGCAGCACTTTGCTATAGGAATCTGTACTCTGACAGAATAACAGACTACGTCTATAATGATCACAAAATTATAAGTGACAATTAATTGCCTTATAATTGGAATGATCAATTTAATTGACAGTTTTTGTTCATATTATACAACTGTTACAATATAAGCTTGAAATGACAAAACTGGTGTGCTCTCATGGTCTAGCACCAAGTTACGACATGTCTCAGTAAATGTGATTCTTGTTTTCTTTTTTCATGCATCTTACATTTATTTGCTTCAACAAAACTAATGAAAATGCCCCAAACTCATATTCTGCTTGTTGTATATATTTCAGAAACATGATGCCTGGAAAATACTGTAAACAGAGCAAAGAATTGCAATTGTCGCTATAATTATTGCGAGAGCCCTGGCCAATACTCAAGTCATGTAGGTCATAAAGGTGCTTATGTTTGTAATAACAAATCACTTAATGAGGGATATTTTACAGCACCAAAGAGGCTAGCAAGGCAGTGATTCCCTGCAACAATTTGTATGTCCCTAAAATTGTACCTTTAATTTAGAATGTGAGAGCACAGAAAGCAATTTAGAAATTCACAGTAGCGGATAGCGATGACATGAAAGAATGGAGAAGCTGGGCAACAAGAACATATGAAAGCAGACAACAGGGAAATGAGGGAGATGCTTATCGTGACCTAAAGCAAAAGGGATATTGGATGCTGCCACAACAGTGGGTAATCTTACAATGGAGCATGGAAAGGTTACCCGGGAAACTGCTAAGACTCCATTAAGCCATTAAGAGATACTGTAATGACCTTTTTGACCTCACATATCTTGCAGTTAGATGCTATGCAAAGAAATGGTAGCAGGCGGGACCCTGACAGGAAGATCAAAGACAAATGGACCAGAGTCTAACATCAAAAATGCTGCAGTAAAACTGGAGGGAGTATGTGGCACATTAATGGGTACTTCCACTATGAGTTCTGCTTCTGTTCTTTTCTCAGTGTCCTACTCTTGAAAGTTATTTTCCCAAACTTCTATGATGGATTCAAGGTGTATACACGATACATTTGAAAGGATAACAAAAGTTTATTCATATCCATAAAATGCTCATTCATTGATTAATCGCATAAACAATCCCAGTGGTAGAACTGTAGTGGTAGAACATACCAAATTACCTATAAGAACCTTGATTGCAGTTTAAGTTTGCTGTGAGTGCCTATGGAATGTGTTGTTGCCTCCTTCATTGCCAAAATCTGCCCCCTAAACATCATTTTTGTAGCTGGTTATGAATTGGATGCTGCAAATCTCAGGAGTCTGGAGTACAAAGGAATTCTCCATATTCTTAAGAAACAAGAAGAGAAGTGTAGGATGTTGATTAAACAGTGCTGTGCACTGCATAATGCAGTAAATCCGAGAAAAATGAAACTGCACTGAAAATGTGTGGTATGTGGCTGTTTTCTAACTAACTGGTCGACAGCCACTTGTTAACTAACTGGCTGGCACTTTTTAAACTGTTTCTTTAACAAGTATTGTGTAATAAGGTGCGAGTACGGTACCACCAATATTTTTATGAACATTTTTTGTGTTGTTTATTAAGTTTACATTAAATAATTGTATATACATTTAATTCTAAAATCTCTTAGAGTTAAATGTAAACAATAAGTACGGTTTGCCATTAGAAATGGAAATTCACTACAATAGATAGTTTTTCATCCTCTTTGTTTATTGCTCTCTATGGCTATGGTTACAATTTCCCCCAAGGAACATTCATTCTTATGCATTTCAGGTTCTGTCCTGTACTGTTTAGGATTCCTAGAAGTTCATATATCTGTTCCACACAGGACTCCACCTGAAGCCCTGAAACGTATTCATATTGCACTTCATCCCTCGCAACCATCTCAGATGGGCCCTTCACAACCTGCAACATGAATGATTCATTATATAGAGAGATTTAAATACGTAGTACTTATTTAGGTTAACATTAGTGGAGTCACACAGCTTGTTTAAGACACTGCAGCAATCTTCATAACATGTTATTACTTTTACTCTTCTTCACATTATTATTCACAGAAAGCATTTCTTGTTTAGGAGCACATTCATTTTTTTACTCATGATTTACATTCCACAAAGTAGCTCCCTTAGCCTTGTTGACAGCTGCACATTCTTGCCCATATGGGATATCTCGATTTTTTGAAATTTAGATAAATAAAAATAATAGAAATAGTAAATGTTCAGCATACAAATAATTTCATACATGCTTCACAGCCATTGTTTGACTTAGAAACAAATTTCAAGCATGTAAATACAGGCCTTTTATATATTATAAAGATTTTGAGTTCACTCCGGTGGGTCCAAAGTATTGACAGGTACTGCAGGAAAACACAGCAAACATAAACTGAAGCTACGGTGTGATGCTATAAAAAACAGTTTATAAAGCAATATCAAGTCTCAATTCCCAGTCCATACCTGAGTGAATATAACCAGGGACCAAAGTTATTTATTTAAGTACAAAACTTTAGTGCCCTTGGCCTGATCTTTTCATTCTCCATTTGCAGAAAGTGAAGATTGTGCAGCCTAGAAAATCTCCTTACATTATGTCTCACTTTGTTAACAACTCAAACACGGCAGCGCATGCAATTAGCATAACATCCGGCCTTCTCCCAGAAAAGTGTCAGCATTTGTTGGGACGTGAGAGACAAACCGATATATGCCCTGCTTCTATCAGAGCTTTCCCTCTTTCATCTTTCTTGAGGAGCAGAATTATTTTTCATGTGCTTTTAATGGGGCTGTGTTTGATCTCTCTGCCCATCATGTGCAGGAGTCTGTATTAAGCAGAACAAGTGACCTCTGGCGTGCTTACAGTGATTGTGATGCATGGTATGTTGCTCTCGGACATTATGCAGTCCCAAACTCCACGCTTGCTGGACAGAGAAATATAGATGGAGTCGCTTTTCACCCTTAAGAATGAATATTTCATAGAAAACCACTTTTGGTTCACAATATTTTTTTTTATAAATAAGTGTAAATAACACTATATGTATTGTGAAGATTCTATACCAATGAAAAGTTTTAAAGTGGAAGACAAAATCAGAAATAAAGCTGTATGCAAAGGTTTGGACACCAAAAAAATTGCTTTTTTGTTAATTTTTTACAGAAAACATATGCACTTTGCATTGGGAACAAAATGCATTTTTTCTTCAGATTTTGTGCATTTCTGTTTTTTTTTTCCTTATTTTAACAAGGGGGATTACAGGGATTAAGTTTACTCCAGAGCTATATGTTTTCTTTCAGTGGAGAGTTTTTTTTTAGTTCAAATATGATCATAACCAAATAACAGCAATTATGCATTCAAATGTGCAGAGGTGTGTTCTTATCTACAATAGTACAATACTCAAGTGTATAGCAGTGAAAACTAAACACCCTCAAGTGTATAAAAGTAAAAAATAATATTTGCAGCTACTAATGTCTGGGACTAGTTCACGAAAAACTAATTAGCACAGTTGTGAGCAGTATCAGTTTTCATCTGTATGAATTTAAATACAAAAGCACAAAAATGAACTGTATTTCCTTATTTCAAAAATCTAAATGAAACTATAAGGGATTAAAAGTGTGTGTTTTCTCTTGGAACAGAATTTAATTTAAAAAAAAAGTGTACAAATCGTGTAGAAACAACATCTGGTTGTCTGATGCTGGCATCTGGAAATGGGTGAGGAAATAATGTAAAATAATAACGTATGTAATCACCATTACAAACATACATGTACTAACATTAATTAATGAATGAATCCAAAACCTTTTTGTGCATTCCCTTGTGCTAGACCCATGCCCCATTGAAAGTACATCTGTGTGTGTACGTGTGTGTGCATGTGTGTGTGTGTGTGTGTGTGTGTGTGTTCCATCCAAAATGGACATATAATGGAATCTGTGGCCTTTACCCTTATGAGGTGATCCTCACACTCTGACATTAGAGGGGCCACTGCCTCCTATTATCCTTTGCTAATTGGACTGCTGTAGAACACACACAGAGAGACCACACACAAACACACACACACACACACACCCATTGGAAAAGGACCAAGCCCTTTCTACTAGGAAGAAAGCAATAATCATAACAGCCGTGGTGCCCCCATACTTATCTCACAGCCATTCCCACCTCACCTCTCTAAACTAAATGATTGTTTACAACCTTCAATGTGACTTCAAATATAACTTGCATAGAATTTACAGAGCCATGGCTGGTGGAATCCATTTGGGATATAAATATGTTTTAAATGGCAAATAATGTGGAAAACTCATGTTAATATGGAATGTGAACATGGTGAACGTTTCAAAGCACTACCAATTCCAAAGTATCGTCCATACAAAATATCATTTGGAAACGAGGATTCTTTGCAGTCTAGAGTGGGGCATTAACACAAGAGTCGACTAGTCAACTACGGAGGCACGGCCCCTGAGAGAAGTCTACTAGTCACACAAGATATAAATCAGAAATTCTGTCTGGAACTTCAATACCACTTAGGGATTTTTTTAAATAAAAAATTAATATCAAGAAACTGATACACTGTGAATTAGTGTATACCTGACAGGACAGTAACTTAGACCACTGGCTGTAGAGTGAGCTGATTATACCCCTGTCTAGTGCTTCTTCACAGATATGGCATCAGTGTGCAGAGCCATTCACAAGGTACAATAGAATCATGTTCGGTATATTTAATGATTAGATGCTGTAGAGCAACAGGCAAGAGAAGCTCAATGACGTCTTGAGCGCATAGTGGGACATTAACATTTCACAATCATTCTTAATGGTAATAGCTTGTTTACAGAAGGAATACAGAGTGCTTACCTTGTGTTTACCCAAAAAAAGTACTCAAACCGAGGAGATGACGTTAATGTGTGCATAAAAAAAACCCTTTATTTCACCAGGAACACATTATATATATAGTCCAATGCAAATGTCTGAACACCTCCAGTCTTATTGCATTATGCTGAAATAAAGAAATAGGTATACACCTACTACAGGAAACAAACCTTGCTATGAAATTACTATTTGTTTTATAAACTGAATATATTGATAATATATACAATACAAAATATGCCAAAACGTTCTTACATTTAAACGGTAATTGTGCAATAAGATGTGTGGAAATATGTTCTCTGTAGAGAATGTATACTTATTTTCACTTGCAGCATGTCATTTGACCAGGAATAACTGAACTTTTGCATTTGCATGTTTAATTCAAACTAAGAAAAACAATGAGATGCCATTTCGTTTTCATTTAACATTTCAGTAGGTGTTGTTTAACAGTATCAGTTAGCAGTATGTTTAACCTCATGTACCTATGATGTGATCACCACCACTCCAGTCTTCACACACACACATGTGTAAAACTAATAATCAATAAATCTAGAAGCATTATGAGCTCCCAGCTGTCGTTTATGACTATACAGCCGCTTGACTTGGCCATCAATACATAAACTGTGGTGTTTTATTGCAATGTTTGCATAGTTTTATAGCAGATGGGTTAGACACAACTCTTATGTGACAGGATGTTCTGAATGAATACATCACCTGAGGCATTGTTTTACAGGTTTCAGCATGAAATGTTGTTCCCAAAGAAATCTTGTATATTTTTTCCAGATTTACAACTACTTTACAATTTTTAGCATTGGGTCAGAAATAATATAGGTTCATTGGTAGTTGTTGATAGTAAATAAAGGGCTGTTTTTGTGCTGAAGACAGGATGTCTGGTTCCAATCAGCATAACTGTAAAGAAAATAGTTTCTCTTAAATTACGTTGTTTGCAGTTCTGTGATAGAATAGTGAAAAATCATTGAAAATCCCGTTTAAGAAAGTGTCCTTTTTGTTTCAGAGATGTGAGGTTTTGCTGCACCAGTGATTATTTATTCATTCAGACTATTGATTATCAACAATCAAGCAAAGATGAGACACGCTGCATTAAGTATGATTGTAATTGCGCCGGCTACATCTG
This sequence comes from Brachypetersius altus, assembly GCA_037974465.1. Lineage (NCBI taxonomy): Eukaryota > Metazoa > Chordata > Actinopteri > Characiformes > Alestidae > Brachypetersius > Brachypetersius altus. The sequence goes on from JBBPDB010000108.1 coordinate 11,587,274, forward strand.
ATTAGACTTATAAAATATTAAGAGGCAAGTGCCTTGCATATAAACCACTTGTGTTAAAGCTGTGTACTGCTAGAAAGACCAATGCCTTGCACGGCACTGAGATTGCTGCAGATTAAAGTAACTGACACATGGAGAAGCACTCTCTGCACTCCAACTATATAGGAATATATTCTACCAAAATCAAAGTGGCAGAAATTCAAGCCCTCTTCAATTCCATTACAAACTAAGATAAAAACACAGGCACAAAATAACCAATAAAAATGTAGAACCTATTATTGTTTAACTAGACTGTATGGTTCTTCCAAGTTGGATTAAATCACATTAGATCAGTTCATTGAAAATCTGTCAGGAAGCTTCAGCTACAAAGAGTAGCAACGAAGAGTTGCTCCTCAGACATTTTCACATCTGTAGGTTTTTTTGGCTCTGGTTAGAATCAGTTGACAAGTTTGTTAACTTTGAGCATTTTCTCTTGTTAAGGTTTGTTTTCACTTTTTTCTTTTCACAAACATTTTTAAGGTGGCACAGACTTCTTTATTAAGGTGGCACAGACTCATTGATGTGGTTTCAGAAAATCACATAATCAGCTGTAAATTAGAGTCTTTATCTATAAGTCTGCAAAACCTTACTGATTAGCTAGATGTGGTTTGAATAGATTAAGAGAAGTTTTGCTGGTGTTTTTTTTTTTTTTTAATTATTTAAGCCATTGGGTTTTAGTGTTTTTAGATGTATATGGACTATTGATTTCTAGTGTTCCTTAGCAGCATTAGCTTGTATGTAACAGTCTTTCCCTTCTAGCTTCACTCTTTCCTGCCACTCCCTTTTCTGTTTTATGCACCTCAGTAGAGGTGTAGAGTCTTGTCTACAATTAACATGTGGCTCTGGATTTTGACGTGCTGTCCCTCATGTGCTTTCTGTTATCTTCTCAAACTCCGCCCTTGTCGAGTCCTGCCTCTCAGTACCCACACCTGGAGACAAAGTCCTGCAGGAAGCCAGCGAAGCTTACTTGTTCACTCAGGTTTGTGGAGTGGAGTGGAGGTATGCATGCCACCTTTTGGTACAATTACTGTGTAGTTTATTTCTTTGTCAAATTGAGTGGAATCCATCACCTTGCTGCTCTAAAACATCTTCTGACTTTTGTTCACATACATTGGAGGGCAGTAAAAACAATACTGACCAATTCTACTGACATTCACTTTCCACATCTATTGACAATCAAAAATGCTTAGCTAGGCTGCCAGGCTTACTACTTCAGCTTACTCTATTTAAGAGGACGCACACAAACAAACAAACAACGTCCAGTGCTAGCCAGTAGAGAGTGATGAATGCGGAACAGATGCTGAAAATTAGGATAGTAAGACAAACCCAAACGAGAGGGACAACTGGTGAGAGGGAGGTGCCAAGCTCAAGATCCTATGAACTTGAGGCATGGACACTACCAGGAGGGTGGTCCCTGGAGAAACGAGCACGGTAGCCCAGAGTCTACTAAGATATCTCCTCATCTGGGCCCCAAGTCACCAGCTGAGAGAATGTCAGCCATTTTTGATCCAAGATTGTAGGTGATTTTGAAGTTAAAGCCACTTGGTTTGCCTAAAGTTCAAGTGCTTTGCCTGCCAGATGTATTCCAGTCTTCGGTGGTTGGAGATAAACACAAAGGGGTGCCAGGCCCCCTCCCACCAAATCCTCCACTCCTCTACCACCACCTTAATGACAAACAGCTTGAGGTTCCCTATGTTGTAGTTACTTTCTGCCTCCATTATTTTTCATGAACAGAAGAAGTATAACTGTCCACCAATGGGAGGAAAAATTGAAAGAGGTCAGAAAGGGATAGCTGAAATACAGCTGAAACTCAGGAAAAAAAACTGGGTTGTAAAAGGGATATCACCAATATAAACAATAACAAACCTATTTAGCATGTCGCAGAATGTCATTCATGAGCGCTACCCATATTTGCACCAGGTGCTCCTCAGGTCAAGCAGAGTGAAAATTTACTCTGTTATTCAGTGGCTGACAGTGGGAATGGGTGCAAAAAAGTCCGCCATTCTGTTTTTCTGCAAAAAACAAACAGAGACAGGAGACGTGCACCTACTAAAGAACTCTTGTCTGAGGGTCTTGGCCATGTTGCTTTGGTTTCAGGCTCAGACGGCGGGGATATATGTGACCGAGGGGGCATGGCTCCAGGCAGGAGATCCAGGCAGTCCCACAGCTGGTGTGGAGGGAGACGGGTTGCACTAATGGGACTAAAAACGTTAATCAGATCAGAATATTCAGGAATATTTATGGGGAGATGTGCATTAGGACATTTGACGGATGTTGCAAGTGTGGAAATTAACTGATTGGCAGGAGGGAACCAAAATACTACTTTGTGTGTGTGCCAATCTACCAGGGGCTGTATACCCCTTGTAGTTTCAAGGTGGTGAAGGGAAATAGGCAGTGTAGGCCCCCAGAAAAAAACATTGTGTGTGCCAGGAGAGTGGATGTAGAACTGGGTAGCTGGGGGTGAATGCATGGCATTTCTTTGCCCAAAAGTGCTGGTCAAACCCTGTGGCTAGCCATATGACACTGTTTGTAGCTCAGGGTTGAGAGGTGTGGACCTGACCTGACCTGGTTGTGTCAGTGGATGCAGGTTCAATCAAGTGTGTCATTTATGGGATAACTTTTATTTCTTTTAGATATTGACTTAGACTTATGATTATGTTGCTTCATATTATGACTCTGATTTGCCTTAAACGGTGTAAAAAGTTCATTTGTAACAGTTTGGATATCAAGAGATTCAATAATGGTGATATTAATCAGAATATAGCATGTCTGTCATGGCTGGGGAGGCTAAACCCCCACGACCATGAACTGCCTCTTGGGAGTGACCAGGCAGGAGAACGAGAATCCATTCTTGTAGTTTTATTCGAGAGCAAACAAACAAAGAAACAGGGCTCGGTGGCCGTTACTAGAACGAGGACTCAAACTGTGGCTTCAAACAAGGAACTGAG
>JBBPDB010000108.1:11600004-11610670 GCA_037974465.1 Brachypetersius altus
ATTTAAGCATTTTGATAGGTTTAAAAAGATCAGGGATTGACGTTTTAACACCATACTTGGACAGCTGAGATCGTGACATTTCAGAGGAGATGCAAAAACAGCGCTTATTTTGGACATTCTTTTATAAGATTTGAGAGCCACAGCTCAGACTAAACAGCCATTTAAGTACATTTTCGCAATTATTTCTATGATTAAATTTTGAGAGATTAATATTTTCTTTCATATAAGACCAAAAAAGCGTATTTTTGATGTTTTTCAACATAATCAGCCCGTATCTCAATAAATAGTCCGACTCATTACGGCAGATCGGGTGACATGTATGTATATGAAAAGTATGGGATATGGACCCTTAAAAAGCCGTGAAAAAAGCGTAAAATAATTGTTGATGCTATTCAACAAACTTATTTGCCTTAGATAAATGCCAAAATATTTTTGGGAACTGCCTAGAACAGCACCAGAACGGAGTATTATTGGTGGGGCCCCTCAGCACTGCTCCCCTTGCGCTGCCACTGACCGAGAGATCATAACTTAGCATGCAGCCCCGCTGACTCATCCCTCTGCCATAGCAGATGATTGATGAAATGCAGTTTTTCAGCCCCTAGCTCCCAATGACAGAAGTGGGAAAATTACCAAGTGTGAGTCCCTAGAGGAAGCTCAATGGCTCAAGCTGATGTCAGTCTGGGTCAGAGACATTTCAGAGAATTATGTAGCAACGACAAGGGGGCAAAGCACGGACAAAACTTTCACATTTTTTAATTTGAGGGTTCCTTTAGGGTATTTTGTCACTTGGCTGTCAGTACAGATCCGTGGCATAGTATGTAATAAGAGATTAAACAGTTTACCCAAATTCCTCACGTGACCCTTTGTGCTGCATATTTTCTCACAGGAAATATATATATATTTCCCCACTTCAGTGTTTGTGAAGCTTTCCTGTGCTGAGACATTTCATTCATTCCCACAGTATGGGATTAGCTGGGTACGCAGACGCCTCAAATACAATGTAGATGTTCTGGCTGTTTGAAAGTCACTGATTGTACAGTCAGCAACATAATACTTATGCTTTATATGGAGATCAGATACACGATACTAACAAAGCGCCTGGGTATATGGAAGGGATTTATCTGTTATTAGAGGTTTCTGTATCATCTCAGAATGCATTATATGGGATAACAACTTTTCTATTTCCCAACCTAATCTCTGTATAAAATAACGTCCTATTCTCTTGTAAGGCAGGAAAGTAAACTGTTCGTAGTTATCGACAACATGTTATTGGGGCGACAGAAAAGTTGTGGTGAAATGTTCTATTACCACACATACAAAAAAACAAAACAAATTATTTGTCCTTCTGCAGCAAGTGACATATACATGCAGTGTTTGTGCAAATAGTAATGTACACAGCTGTAAAAATAGCATTCACAGTGCTGCTAAAATCCATAATCTGAAACCCTGTTTGAGTTACATATCACCCCTGATAAGCACACACATCTTTCTTTGTATCTTTAAATAGAACATCTCCCGCTCAATCAAAAGGAAGGAATAAGGCTATTTATATCCTGGAGTGAACTTCATAGTACTCTCGTAGGATTGGTCGAGAGGGACTTGGGGTGAGAGAGTAATTCAGTTCAGCTGGGAAAACAGATCATGTGATTGGATGAAAATAAACTAGCTGGATGACATCATACAAGCTGCACCCAGACGGCGAGTTTTCCCACATAAACAAGTCGTTTGTGCTTATATGATATGAGGACAACGGCAGACCATGTTTACTGGACATGGGAAACTCTCCATATACACTGTTTGGATCTACAGTATGTGTCCCTTTCTAGTCAGTCCCTGGATAGTTTTACATAAGCTCGAGCTCCAGCGGTGGAGTCACCTTGGCCTGGTATTGAAACATCCATAGCCTTCGATGACTGATGTGTGTTTGAAGGAAGAATACAGTGTAATCTAATGTGGGTTGAGGACCCTTGAGGACTGGTTTGAAGAGCTCGGCATGAAAGTAATTGGAAAGAATTTTGACAGTATAATTGCTGTTGTCTCAAAAGCGCTTAATTTGTCTGAGCTAATGTTGCGAAACAAAAATGACATTTTGCTGATTTCCTGCCATAAACATATATTACAGTCCTTCTGTCTCTTCAAGTCCTTCACACACCATTTCATACTGCATTGTCCAGTGGCTACCTAAAGAAAAACTAAAAATAGTAGCACAGCTAATATGAAATGAAGAAGCCCATTAGCATTAGCATTAGCTCGGGGTTGCGGCCACTATGAGGCCAAGAGAGCACAACTGACCTTGTGGTTTGCTGTTGTGACAGCATTGGCAGTTATTGCTCTTCTCCAGGTGTGTTAACCGGTGTGATGAAGCACATAGTAGCCTTCACACTTCCAGTGTCTGTGGATTTGTGTGACAGTGAGTGCGCTAGCTAGTGCATAGAATGACCAGATTGGGGAGAGTTCTTTTTTTCCTACAAGTGAAACATGGTATCATGAAGGGACTCTCTAATGTGTAATGAATAATTAATGTATTTATTTGAAAGTAACAAAATTGTTCATTATAAATGAAGAAACGAACTAACGTGATCGCATTTGCATGCTAACTGTCCACCGCTGCATTTGCATACATTATTAGCAAGATAATAGGGTGGTGGTGGCCTAGTGGTACGATACTTGCCTCTGGACCAAGAGGTCATGGGTTCGAATCCTACCCTCAGCACACCACCACTGGGTTCCTGAGCTAGACCCTCAACCCCAAGCTGCTCCAGGGAGACTGCCCCCTGTAGCTAGAGAATGGAAGTCGCTTTGGATAAAAGCGTCTGATAAATGCCGTAAATGTAAATGTTTTTGGTTAAAGCTGACACTATTTAGAATAATGCTGGGCTCCTGGTTGGTGCAGTTGTTAGTGTTGGAGATCACAAGTTTTGGGGTGGGGGGTGATTGAAACATGAAATTACTGGTAACAATTAGTAATATTTTGTCTTTTAAATGTGATAGTGTAACAAATTGTGCTTTATGTGAACAGGAAAGTGGTAAAAAAAAAAAGTTCAGTTTGACTTCTGATTGACTTCAAAACACAGCCTATGCAGCGGGGAAAACGTACATTTAAATTTTTGTGAACAGATTTCTGAAGGATTCCTTCAACTGAAATACCAATATTGTAATAAATGGAAGCGACTGGAGACCAGTTATCACTACATAATCTACACTGAATTTTATTCTGTTTCAGGAATTTTTGTATTTCTTTAATGCACAAACCGATTCAGTGGGGGGGATGAATGCACCCAAACCCAGCAAAGCTCATCTCACTGCCTGTGTTTTTTGAAAGATGGGAAATGATGGCTCTGCTATGAAAATGTCAACTTGAAAGCAGATCTAGGTGAAAGGATATCCTCTCGGTCTCTGCGGGGTGGGTTGAGGCGACACGTGTATGGCTTTGCAGTTCTGCTGCTTCCACAGAGTTCCCTAGAGCAGGCGGAGCAGAGAAGAGGAATGCATGCGCCGGCCAAGACTGGAGGTGGATGTGGAGGTGGTTGTCTTCTGCCATTTTTTAAAAAAATATCGTTTCCAGGTCACCTGGCTCTCCACAGGAGCTCAGCAATATATAATTTCGCCCATGACATATGTGCTTTTCAATGTGATATTTAACAGAATATCAGGTACTGAGCCTCCATCTCATTTCCAGGGTGATCAATACTTAATGAGAAAAAATAATCTCTCACTTGTAAGTAGGAACTGAACCATCAGGAGCCTTTTTGTCTGCGGTCACACATTGCAGCTGGGGAACAAAACGGCACAAAACAAATTCCTGTATTAGTGTCACGTCCGTGGGGGCTAGTCCCCCTCGGACGAGAGCTACCTCGGAGTACTGACGAGAAACCAGACCAGGGTTCCATGCCGTGATACTTTTATTTACACAACAGGAGAAAACAAACCTGGCGCTGTGGCCGCAAGAAAACAAGAACTAGAGATCAGGATAGGCGTGCTGAAAACGAAGCTAAATGAGGCGTTACATAAGATGGTGGACACATGGTGTGTGTCACACAGAACAGAACTTATACACGAACAGAAATCAGAACCAACACAAGACAGGTGAAAACAAAGGCACGTGACATGATGAACATAAACAGCTGAAACTTAAAGCACGTGGCACATGAACTAAACAGACAGACATGTCAAAATAAAAGATCAAACAGAACAGAGAAAAAAACAACACAAAAGCAGTGGCCCTCACCGGCCACTGGCTGAACCGTCACAGCCAGTAGCATTTCACTTGTGTAAATGTTAATATTAACACAAATGGGCTCAGTTCTGGTGTAAACTCAGGCTTCAGCAGATCAGTAATATACCATAACCAGGCTTCTGAGGGCTTTCTATGTTATAAGCAGATCACACTGACAGCAAAAGTCAGACTGAACAAACCTTTGTTACTTTGTAAGTGAGATACAGGCTGTGTTCATCATTATAACCTAGTCCTTCTAACGAGAGAGAAAGGAAGCCATAATAAGAATGACTCGCTCAAATCCTGTGCTTATGGGTTCTACACTGTTTTTATGTGTTTTCCTGTGTTGCATCAGTTTTATTGCATACTTAATTGGTTTAATTGATTTATTATAATCATGATGGATCCAAAACATGTCTGCCAAAGATGAAAAAACTGCCCAGATGCTTTAACCAGTGTGTAGCGTAATAAAAAAAAGAAAAGATGATCAGAATGGAAAGGATTTAGTTATTCCTTTCCTTTTTCATTATTGTGAAATGTTGACATGGATTTTAATCCATTTAAATGAATTTGTGCTGTCCTATAGGGGTGACAGCACAAAGTGCACAGCACAGAGTGACTTACAATCATTAGTTACAGGGACAGCTAAGGGCTAAGTGTAAAGTATATATAGTATCTTTTATCAGGTTAATGATGGAGCAGATGTCTTACACTTTGATACTTTAAATGTATAATGAACTGTATTCACAGATCATAATGGTAAAGACAATGGTAAGCATGTTGTCAGAAATTTAGATGCAAATCTAATGATATACAAAGCCTTGAAAAAACATCCTATCAGACAACCAATTGGAAGTATGATTAACAAATATATGTGTTCCTGTTATTGCATATCTTGTGCATACAAGAATAGAATATGATTTTTTTAACGATGTTGTTTGCCTCTTGACTCTAGCACATCACAGGTGTGAGAATAAAGGATGTACTGATAATTTAGTTAGGTTCTGACTCTCCTTCTGGTTTACTGTTCAAGTGGTCATTTCCAGTAAAGGGAACACTGACGGTTTTACTTTGACTGATGAAGCTCATTTTCTCTCATTGAATTGACCCAGCGTCACATCCAGAATAAAGCCATAGTTTAGGGTTACTGACCCTATGCCCAGTCATTTCCAGTTACTTCTTCTAGGTCACACATTGGACAATATCTGTACATATTTGCCCGTTTAAGTGATTTTAACCCAACATAAGTCAAGAGAAGAGAAACAAATCAATAGTATAATTGAATGTGGTTATTGCTTGGTGAACTTTCTAATGACCTGGCCTTGTCTTTCCTGAATGGTTGTTCATTTCCTACGATAATGACTCCATGTTTTTCTGAGCTTCTGCCTTGGGGCCACTAGACGATATCTGACTGGCAGCAGGATCCTTATCTGCCTATTAGTTTTCCCCTTTGTCTCACTCTGCAACATGTTTAACGTCAGTGACTAAGGGATGGGGCCATTGATTTTGTGGTTGAGGGCAAATCAGGTTGGAAGCCACACATTCGTTTGTATTCCGGTTGAGATTGCTTTGGCTCGTTGTTTCATTCTTAGCCATAAAAGTGCTGAACATCATAAAGATCTTTGTTGACTCACTGAATTTGCTATAAGTTATTTTAGTTGTAAATGAAAGCCTCTTCAACAAGATTTTTTATGCGCAACATATTGTTCCTTAATCCTTATCTGGCATAACATCACAAGATAAGCAATATGCAAATGAATTTTGAATTTTTCGACCACTTTTTATTCTGTCAATATTTGAATCCTGGCCAAGTTGGAGGAAACTGGTATGGAATAATCCACACAATCCATAAATCATTTTGGTCAAATTCAATGCAGTCCAGTCTTTAACCATATCATTAGTTGTTTTTATATTGCAATCGTCAAATAACAAGAGCTGCCATATTTGTTTCAACAATGTTGTCTTAATTTTTAAATGTGGAAATTTAGCCTAAAAACAGAAAGAGTGTGGACTGCCTGTAGATGAGTTAGAACAGGGCTCACCAACTCCAGGCCAATTACAATTTAGTGATTTGGGGAGTTTGAAATTGGGAATCCCTGAATTATACCAATCAGAAGAAGCTAAACATCCTTTTGTGGCTGCGTTCATGACAGCATGATCACAACATGCCAGCTGACACATTATGTTCAACATTCAAGCCTTAATACAGAAAAAAAGAAGATATGCAGTGGATACAATCTCAGTTTAAATCACAGTCAAAATATTGGTCAGAAAATTGCAGTTAGATATTTCGCCCAAATCATTTACCTCTAGTTGCAGTAATGAGCTATTTGGTGTCTGCCAAATTTCTATTGCGAGAGGGATAATTAGCTCCAACTGGGAATATATATGGGCAATAGTTTTTTTAGTTGTTTTTCAATTAACTAAATGATACCAGACGGTCCCTTTTGAGGGTCCTAGAACACCCTTCACTTGTAACGCTTAGATTGTAATTGGTTTGGTTGGGATCTGACACCCTTTTCCAGTGACACTGGTGTTCAGAGTGTTCTCTACAAAGACCCAGAAAGTCGGCTTAATAAAAAGTATATACACAACATATAAATAAATATTTGTAATATTGGTGCAGAGGCTGTTAACCAAAGAATTTTGTATGGTTTTCACAGAAGGACACAATTAACCAAAAATTCTGCATGGTATTCATGCAAGCACAACAAGGCAACAACATGGTGGTGGGCTGTTTATTTGAGCACATGGAGAAGAAATTTAGCAGTTTTTTGTATCCCTTTGCTGTGTGTGACATGCTAACAACCCCCAGCAACTGAGCTTGCCAAAATTCTCCACCCACCATCCTCCTTTTATGTCTTTGTGCCCCCAATCTCTTGCCTCCTCGTTCTTTCTGCCTTACACACCTGAATGCAAACACACAGACACATACACACACAGACACACAGTTGGAGAGTTAGGGAGGCGTTGAGCACATGAGTGTGAGAATCATCCACTGCCTCAGCCTCTGTAGCCTCTGCCCTGTCAGCAGGGGCCAGAGGTCAGTGCCACCTACAGAGTGACCATCTGTTCTAGAGTGGGCTGCGATAAGACATTTACACTCTCTCTCACTTCACTCAGACACATTCAGAAACACACAATAAAACATACACACACACACACCTTTCAAACACCTACTTGCGTTGGTTTAAGCATGCATGCACATGCCTACACAAACACACACACACTCAATCCCATTGACAACCACATCCTACAGTCTCTTGCAGCCACACACAGCTCTTGGTCTTAACACACAGTGTGAGACTGTTATCCTGCACTATCTATCCCTAGCGCTGCATGCCTTCAGTGTCTTCCTCAAGCTGCTGTAGGTGAAGTCTCCTGCTGCATGGCGTCCTTGTCTCCATCAGTGACATCATTAGAACAACTTTACAGCTTGAACCTGCTTTAACTTGAATGTGTGGTATGAATAAAATAAGAATTATTGCTACGTATCCATTCTAGGGGGCAGATTCCTCCATATTTATGACAGTTGCTATCAGAACTCTTACTCTGGTGGTGGCTTGTGACTACACAACTAGTTCAACTACACATTCCCATCTTATTCATTTTAATAGCTAAACTATGCTATTTGAGCTTCTCAATGTCAGAACAATATTAAACAAAAAGAACAGTATGAGAACTTCTCAATATTAGAACAAAAAGAACAATATTACAGATGTGGCTCACTGTGGCATGCAGGTCAAAACCCTAAAAGGCAGATTAGTGATCTTTCTGCACCTTTAATCAGCATGACCATGTGACGGAGTCTGTTGCTGCTCCTCATCTATACACCACAGCAACATCATCTACTAAACATCACTACAACATGAAGCAGCCCTACAAATCAATGTTTTATACAGTTGGTTGTAAAGTAATAGATCAGTACTCAAACACCCAACTATTAAGGATCATGCTTTAACAAGAGGACAATAAAATACATAATAAGCATTATTTAGGTGTGCTGTCCTGAGCATGTGTTCTGATTGGCTGCTGTATTGTGACTCATTGAGGCTGAAACACCTCTCATAACGTCTCATGTGAAGTAGCGGAACAATGAATATCAGTCTATTAGTTCTTGTAACATCACAAAAACAATGTATTTTGCTTAGGTCCGGGCACGTTTTATTTACTTAGCATCAGCAATAATTTTATTGCACATTAACGCTGTTATTTTCCAGCCACTTTTATCTTGAAAGTTGGTTGCTTTTTGTGCTCGTGGGTGCTTGCAGCAAGCAGCTCTTTCTCAATAATTTGAAACTGAGCTCTACATCTCGGCTATCATCTGGGAGAGAAAAAGTGGTGTGTATATATATATTTATATTTTTTTTATTTCGTTATTTAATTTTGCATATAACAAAGTAATTAATCAGGTTTCAATTTTTATTGCTGCCAAGCATTCATTTTAATGTGGATTTTATCAATGTCGCCATACTCAAAGCCAGTAAGCCTTGTGTGCTCATTACATCAGTTACATATGGGGTACACACTTTACTGACACACTTGAGTCAGTTCAGTTCAAAGCTTTTTTAAGTGCATGGCCATGTGCATAGACTTATTATTGGGTTACTACATGGAAAGCAGAGCTAAATAATTGAGTTATGATTTAGTTGTAGGAGTGAGAAATGGAAGTCTGAGCCAGCTGACAGGTCTGTGAAGGTTAGGAGGTTAAGCAAGACAACTTGCTGATGAAATATGGTTAACAATGGGATGCCAGTGTTATTTATGGTCTACATGAACACACAAAAAATAATTCTCCTCACCACTCTTATTATACTCTGTATAAAACTTTAGAGCAGGAAACTTGGAGCAGTGTCATTTTCACCACAGGCTCAATCAGTTCATTATTCCCCCACCTCTGACTATCTCCATTACTCCTCTCAGTTGGAGCATTGAGGGTCAGTAAGTCTTTGTACAGTGAAAGATTCAAACATAGGTTATGCACAGTATAAGTGCAACATAGCCCTTCTTTCTTATCTAACACATAGAGAGACAAGCATCCCACGCTTTTGATTCATTTATCTCTCTACTTGTTTATTTTCAGGCTATGTTTGCATGCAGCTGATTCATATTTAAGACAGAATAAAGTTATTGAGCTCTACATCTTGGCTCAAAAACGTCCAGACGCCTTCCTGACTGCTCCGCACAGACTGTGCTCTTTTTTAGTTTCTTACTTATTTATTGTCTTATTTCATGTTCCAAAGTCAGCTGGTTTATTAGTTTATGATAGCAGAACATTAGTAATAACTTTGCACACTTAATCTCGGACCCTTTTCAACCCGACTCGTCGTGGCTGACTGAGATACCGCGCGGCCCGGACAATAACGCCCGAGGCACAGAACAAAGAAACATCCGAAACAGGCTGAGACAGCAAGCGCACCGTGCACCACTGCCCAGTATCCTGCTGGCTAATGTACAATCACTGGAGACCAAGCTAGACGACCTAAGAGCCAGAGTTACTTTCCGAGACATGAGGGATTGTCACATTCTGTGCTTCACTGAGACATGGCTGACCCCCACTGTGCCGGACCAGGCCGTAACTCCGTCGGACTCATTCTTAGTGTTCCGCACGGACAGAACGGCAGCGTCAAACAAAGCCAAAGGTGGAGGAGTGTGTCTCATGGTTAACAGAAAGTGCTGTGATGTCAGGAGCATTTCCATTAAGTGTCGCCCTCGCCCTCGGTCATCACCACAGCAGTCTACATCCCACCCCACGCGGACATGAGTATGGCTCTGTCTGAACTACATGATGTGCTGAGTGCGCCACCAGGGTGACACACGGAGTATGTGGCATGGACTGAGCATCATCACGGACAATAAAGCCAAGGACACCGCAATCAGCGCCGATTCCGCATTCACCAATGAGCTGAATGAGTTCTACGCCCGTTTCAAGGTTAGCCAGGCGGCTAGTGCTAACTACAGCCTGACAACGGAGGACGGTGATGTCATCAGCTAGGAACGCGTGATCAGCTTCACAGAGCGTGACGTCCGAGCGGCGCTGAGGAGAGTGAACACCAGGAAATCGGCGGGACCAGACGGCATCAACGGCCGTCTGCTGCGTTGCTGTGCTGACCAGCTAGCAGGTCTTTTCACTTCCATCTTTAATGAGTCCCTGGCAAAGTGCGTGGTCCCCACGTGTTTCAAAAGATCCACCATCATCCCCGTGCCCAAGAACAACAAGCCATCATGCCTGAACGACTACCGACCGGTTGCACTGACTTTGGTGGTAATGAAGGTGTTCGAGAGGCTGCTGAAGAACATCATCTCCTCCTCCATCCCGAGCACCACAGACCCGCTTCAGTTCGTCTACCGACCAAACAGATCCACAGAGGATGCCATCTCCCACGTCCTGCACACCACTCTCAGCCACGTGGACAAGAAACAGGGTAACTATGTGAGATTGCTGTTTGT
>JBBPDB010000108.1:11610770-11628101 GCA_037974465.1 Brachypetersius altus
GTGTGTGTGTGTGTGTGTGTGTGTGTGTGTGTGTGTGTGTGTGTGTGTGTGTGTGTGTGTGTGTGTGCGTGTGTGTAGGAGGTTGGCTAAATCGACTCTATTCTTGATCCCACTGTTTGGAATGCATTACATGGTCTTTGCCTTCCTGCCAGAGAACACAGGGGAGGAGGCTCGACTCTACATTGAGCTTGGACTGGGCTCCTTTCAGGTTAGGCATCACTGCCCTCTAGTGACCACAGTTGCTTATTTCATTTTTAAGTATCGGAAACCAAAGTCTAAGACCTCCTGTCAATTGCTTATATTAATTTAATATAAATTTTTTAAATTTTGTTGCTACCAGTCATCTAATCAGAAAACCAGGGACTGTGCACATTTGTTTTTGTTCATCAAATATTATGTTGTTATAAATAGGGTAACAGTGTTGAATGATCTAGGTGGTTGGTGCTGAAAATGCCTACTTCTTTTTCTTTCAGGGTTTTGTTGTGGCCCTTTTATACTGTTTTCTCAATGGAGAGGTGAGCCACCAGCTGCTGCTTCATAGCCTCTACCTACAATGGAAAGGGGGCAATGTTACAAGTGTGTGTGTGTGTGTGTGTGTGTGTGTGTGTGTGTGTGCGTGTGTGTGTGTATTTCAGGTGCAAGCGGAGCTAAAGAAGAGGCTGTGGAAGTGGCAGATGCAAGGCTACCTGAGCTACAGTAAGAGAAGACGAACACTGTTCACAGAGAGCAGCACCGTCACTCAGATTTCTGTTCTAGAAAAATCAAGCCCAAAGGAGCAGCCTTCCACCGAACTCCTGAACAGCGTTTCAATAGTCTAAATCCAAGGAAAGGCTTCAGTTCACACAATTTTCTCTTCCCTTCAGAGGCTTCCCAACCGTATAGCAGTTTTGATACCCAGAATGAAAGGAAACCAATAGTCAATAGTATTACTGTTACAATTAATGTTGTTTATGCCCCTCACACAGTCAGGGGTTTAATAAAACATATAGTCACAACCATATAGCTCAACATTTATATAAAGAGAAACAGGGGCCTTCCATGGTGGACACTGGTGTACAGAAGCCATTCACAATGCTTTAAGGCCATTTTTGAGTGATTAAGTTAGCTTAAAATAGACTACTTACATGATGTCAAGAGATTATTAGAGATTATAACAGTCTACCAAAATATTCAGCCACACATATAAACAAGAGAAAAGCACAAACCTGCTCAGTGCTTTAGTATGTTATGTGTACTTGTATAGTGTGCAGTGAATACCACACATGTAGTGTGAATTAATATTCATTAAATAGACTAACACTTGTTTTGACGCTTGTGAAATTTTAAGGGTTGTTTCTAAAGGACAGTTTTTCTTGGGTTGGTAGTTTTGTAGATCAATTTCATACGAGATCAGTCCAGAAAAAGATCAGTTCCGTAAGAGATCAGTTTCACAAGAGATTAATTAGTCACCTCCATACTTCCATTCCACCTCCGTAGTTCAAGAGATCCATTCCTTAAGGTATCAGCTCCATTAAACATCTATTCCAAACGGTATCTGTTCCATTGGAGATATGTCCCATATGGGATCAGTTCTATAGGAGATCACTGACATAAGAGAACAGTTGCCAAGGAGCTTACTTCCATACGAGATGCATTTCATAAGTGCCCGGTTCTATAAGAGATAAGTTCCAGAGGGATTCATCTTATAGACAATCAGTTCCATGAGACATCCATTCCATAAACTATCAGTTTTAAAGGAAATCATCTATATAACAAAGCTGTTTCACAGGAGATCACTTCCACAAGAAATCTGTCCCAGAAGAGATTAGTTCCATAGGGACTGATGCTGGTGGGATGTTTACAGAGATGTTTTTTCAGCTTTTATGATTCCCCAGTTCACTGTTTACCTCTGGTCATTTTTCATTCTCTGCTGGCCTCCCCTTTTCCAGGTTTGAGTGCTTTCCTTATGCTGACATTCCTTATTGAATCCAGATTGCTTGCTTTGTTTCTGAATAACTCGTGACCGTTAATACAACTCCAAAGAAACACACCAAAGGTCAAATTTTGGTAAACTTTTATACTCCTTACTTTGTTATGTTCACTTGAAATGTGTGGACTTAACAAGTGCTGAAACATGACAAGGCACATGTGCAAATATCCAGAAATGTAAAGTACTTTTATTCAGTGTTCATCTTGTAATCCTCAGCACTTCACGATTTACATATTAATTGTTTTCTATGTGAAATTACTGCTTAATTTCTGGTAATTATATAGAAATGTTTTTTGAGCCTCTGTCTCTTGCCAACTTCAATTAATTGCCTTATTGAGAGCTTGTTTTTGGTGTAAAATTTTTCTGAAGACTAAATCACTGTAAATGCCATCGATCACTTGTGTTTTTGTTTAAATAGCTAATTCACTTTAATGAGAAATTTTGATGTGAGCTACAAGTAAATGCAGCATATTGCACAGTGCACTGGCCCTGTGTGTACACACACAAGCACTACAGGGCATCCAAAGTGTTCTTTTCTTGGGTAATGGCATTTTCAAACTTTTTTATTCTGTTGAAGTGTAAATAGCCCATAACCTTAAAGAATTGACCTTTTTTAAATGAAAGAGAATGATGTGGCATTAACACTGTTACTGATGGTTGGTCTGCGTAAAACTGTTGAGGTTTCAGCATTCACCGCACAGTCCATAAAGGCCAGTGTTTTGGAATTCACTATTCTTGTAATGTCATGAAAAATGAACACATTTGCAGTCAGCATTCAGCAGTTCAGCTCTGGCCCCTTACAATAAAATCATAAGAAGCATTTTACTCCGTACAGTACTGGAGAACTAAGAATCTCCAAGAATTTCCTTCTGTTCTTCTTTAAGTCAGCTGAAACACAAGTCAGTAACAAAAACTGTAAAAACGATTTACTACTGTTTCTGGTACATACAATTACATAATATTCATACATAGGACATGGGTCCTTTAAATACAAACTGACATATTTAAAATATTCATGTCTAAATATGGCAAAATAGTATTGGTTAAGTAAAAATGTAATTAAAGGTAGTTTTATACCTTTTGGAAATGAATAATCATGCTTTGAAAATGTCTCACTCAAGAATGCTTTGCAGTGTACGTATCTGGAGCACTAGACTGTAAAGATTATTTTGTTTTTTTTAAATAGAATGAATATGTTTGCTTTCTTTATGTTCTATTATTGAGGAATACATTTTTAAATAAGATTATTACAGGTTGTAATTATTAGTGCCAGTTGTTGCTATGTCTATACATTTTTTTTTTATTTTAGGTGAAATTATTTGTTGAATTAGCACTGATATATTTATCAGGAATTTAAATACTATGTTCATGCTTATGTACTAGTGATCAAATATATATATATGTCAACTATACAAGTAATTTTGTGTGTTGTGTGTATAAGACATGTCATTTGCTCTTGTTGACCGATTTTGCAAATTAGCAAAGTTATACGTACTTATATGTTTATAATATCAAGATATTCTTGTGTTTGTGTGTGTGTGTGTGTGTGTGTGTGTGTGTGTGTGTGTGTGTGTGTGTGTGTGTTTTCTTATCTTTGGTTTTTTATTGATTATCAGGTGAGGCACTTTAGTGCCTCATTCTCAGTTTACAATAAACAAATGATAAACAGTCGTTCAGCCATCTGCAGGCATGAAAGCACCAGTGCAACAAAATATAACCTGACAAATGTGTTCAGTTTGCTTGTGTATAATACCTGGAGTTTTCACTGTTACATTATTTTATCCAATTTACAACCCCAAATCAGAAATGGTTGGGATGGTATAGAATATCCCAAAAAAATTTTAAAAACTTTTATTTCAGTGCAGACACTACGAACCCAAAATATTTCATGTTTTGCTACTTCATTTAATTAATTTAATTAATTTGTTAAAATACATCCATTCTTGTATTTCTGGTCTGCAACATATTCCAAAAAATCTTGTGACAGAGGTAATATAGGGCTAGTAATGAGATAAATTGTATAAATAATTAATCATCTGTTTTCAAACAGGTGATGTTTTCAGGTGAGTGTAATCATGATTTAATGCTATAGCAGTATCCACAAAAATATTCAACATAATTTTGTCAACAAATGTGTGAAACCATGTTCCTCAAAAAACATTTGGAAGGAATTTGCATATTTCTCTGCATATTTTTGAATGATTCAAGTAGGGGTGGACGATATGACGTTATGAGATTGTGAAGATGATTTGCTTTGCTGATGATCTGACAAAGCAGAAAGATCGTAGTATCATCTATACAGACTACATTATATCTATCTATTGTGGTTCTATGCTCTTTCTAATTTTTTTCTAGGTTGTACTGTTCAGTAACTTGCAAAATAGTAAAATAAATCTATAGTTATAAATTAATATAAATATGATAAAATCGAAATCATGAATTAACTATAAAAAATTGTGATATGATATTTTTGCCATATCGCCCAGGAACGTCCATGCATTTTTCAACAAGACAATGCTAAACATTGCAAAGGCATGTCTGTGTAAGGAGATGCTACTGGACTGGCCTGGAAAGGCCTGACCAGTCCCCAATAGAGAATGTGCCGAGAATTTTGGATCAAAAAATGTGACATGATGTGATAGGGGGAAGAATGGGACAAAATACCACCTGAAATAACAGTCTACTTGGTGTCAGTACGTCTTTTAAGAGTTGTAAGATTGAATGGCAAAGTGGTAAAATCATCCCAACTGAAATGCGTTAATGGATATATATTAGCATATTAACAAATTACATTGAGTTGACTGGACAAAACATGAAATATCTTGGGCTCATACTGTCTGCAAAGAAAAGTCAAAGTATTTTGTCCTGTCTTTTCCATATCACTTTTTCTGACTGAGGGCTGTAGATAAGAGCCTTTACTCTTGATGCCGATTTTAAGACTTGTTTTCTATCTTCTCCAGTCTGCATTAATGTAATGCATAACCAGTTGATCCTAGTTTCCCTGAAATTCATGTAAGTGCTGTACCCCAGGCACTGATCTCCACAGATGTACTGAGTAGAATATTATTTTCCACCTCCAATTTTAACTGATTTCACTCTGTTGATTCTATTTGTCTTTTCTAACCTGGATAACCTTTTGTGGATAACAAAACAACTTTTCAGCTTCAGAGACATTTAATGCAATTCAAATATACAAAAAAGTCTAACATACACTGAAACAAAAAGACACTCAATAGCAGTAGTGATCAAAGATAAAAGGAGAAAAGAAAATAGGGTCATTTGTTCAGATTTTCCTTGTGTAGTTACATTCACAAACAATCATCCAGTCATTACTTGTCTCCCGAGTTGCCCCTTTAGCTTATTCAGGCTTTGTTTTTGTTTTTGTTTTTTTGAGGAGCAAGCATGGAACATTTAAGCATCACTTTGCCAATACTGTCTTAACATTTAATTAAAACAACAAAAACCAAAATATGACATTTTTTTTACTGCATGGTCATTTGAATTGTCACTTTCTTGCTGTGTTGCCATTGTCAACCATAGACGTTTCATATGTACTGCTTGTTAAATGTGCCTTTATTGAGGTACTGTGCAATATGAAAATGATTCAGAATAGCTCTGTATAATATGAGTTATCATTTAGCAATGCATACAAGCACAGTAATGCAAGTATAGCCCTGTGCTCTGTACTTGTTGAATGATTCACAAACACTTGGGACTCTGCAGTGGTGGATACAGACACAAACTGAAAGGTAAGAGCTGCAAGGCGACTGGATTACAGTTCAGATTGAAAGGTAAGTTAATGTCTGGGCAGCTAAAGCCAGTGCTTCTGGGTGCAGTACCACACTTCAAACTACACTTCTGAAAATAATGGTCATAAATTGTTCCTTGGAGTGATGCCATGCAAGAATCATTTTCAGTTCAATTCACAGTTTTGTGAAAGCAAACTCACAACAGAGGGCAAATAGCAAAAATGTGGACTCTCTCTGAGGACCAATAATAAACTATAGGTTCTATAATTATTCTCTAACTATGGGTACTAAAGATGTACCTGTTTGGGTACCACCCCATTGACAGCATTTGTCCCCAAAATGTACAGCACCTTGATTTCTGAGATTGTAAACACACTGGGAAAAATAATTATAAACAGCAGAGCCATGTTTACAGCAAGGTCATCCCATTTAGGAAACCTACTAGTGTCTGTTCATTTATCCTACCACTACATACAGAGCATTCCCAAAATACAGTCAGCATGGAGTGATCCATGCGAACACGTACGATGAGTTAAACATAGTTTTTATCTGATTGCCATCATATAAGCATTTGGAAAATAGTGGGCATGATGATTGGGTGGTGGGACATTACCTCACTAAATGATCCGCAGGCGCCAAACCTGACCATACGTTTAAGCCAAGCACCATTTAAGAACCGTTATGTTTAAAAGTGTAGTAAAATAATAGTATCAAAGTTACCAGCAGAAATGCTGCGGTCGTACCAGTTTGTAGCAACTATCTGGAGTTTTTCCCCCATAGGATCGATTCTATTGCGACAGCCACTTTTTTAACTGCCACACATTTCAAAACATTGAGTTAACTACGCGTTTGGTTTGCAGAGGAAACCACCGAACCACAGAATACGCATGCATCAGATTCAAGAAGATTATAGGCAGCACTATAGCAGGCTGTACAGTTTTAACAACACTACCACCAAGAAAATCTCTGAGCACAGAAAAGATTCAAAGAACTACTCACGTTCAACAAATATTAGATACTGCTGCAGTAGCGTAATACTTAGTATTGCACTGAATAGATGCAACTTCGGCACAATTCATAACCATGTAATGGGCCACAACTGTACACATCTTGTTAACACTTACACTACAACTACTGCTCTAGAACATTAGGTTCTTGCTAGTTGAACAACACTGTCATTTTGACATCAATATCAAGAGGAGACAGTTATTAGTAACTTGATATAAGGCACAACCTTATATCAAACCAACCTTCATAGTGGTAGCTAGAGAGATATTTATTTAAAAAGCATGGCAACAGGGCAACCCATTCAGAGTAATATAGAAAATACTAAATGTTAATATTTTGTAGATAGGTCAAATACAAATAAGGGGCAATGGCTGATGAAGGTTTTAGCTACATGCATAAATTGAATCAAATTGGAGTTTGTAAATTGAGCTTCTAATTCTGCACAATACAAACATTTACTATTGCTTTGAACCACGTAATTAGTGAAGTGAGGCCTAGTCTCAGGCGCAAGACTGGAAATATGGCCTGTACTTACTGCTGCCCTTCATGGATCATAGGCAACACCAGCGATGTTTAACACTGCTGGAGATACCTTCATTATGTGAGCTTGGCATCTGAACTGATTATAAAAATGTAAAATACATTTAAATCTTCTAATATGATTTATTGTATTTCAGTGTTTTTGCTGACAGAATTTATTCAAATGTAAAAAGATTTAGATCATGTGATATTCTAAAATATTTATACATTATTAATTTCTACAGAAATAAATAGTGCTCATATAAAAACATACAATCTTTATTATATCACCTGTTTCATCTCTTATTATTTTTCGTTTACTTCTCCTTAAATTTGCAGTTTCTGTTTGTAAAACAAGGCAGTGCACTGGGATGTACAAACTGTTAAATGTTGGTTAGCAAAAAGAAGAAAGGAAAATGGTAAAATATTGTATGTGTAAGGTTAAAAGATGAAAAATGTTCCCGCTGCAATAATATGCCTGATGTTCAGCTTCACACATTTCATGCTGTGATCGAATTTGGACATATTCCTCAAAGAGATCTACTAGCCTTTAAAGAAATGCACAAAAATGTGCATCTAAAGACAATATGTGAAGAGGTCAAAGCTCTAACTGAAGGCTGAACGAAATTAGTGTTAATTCTCTGAAGGCCTCTTGGTTTTAAAACGTCCACAAAGCAAAGCACAATAAAAGCACTTCCACAGAGTGATACATTTTCATGCATTTGTAGTTCAATTTGGATTTTTTATGCCTATATTATCTTCCTCTTTTTGTGCGAAAAGGCACTTTAACGATAAAATAAACGTTTGAGGAGCCCCATTAGAGGACATCAGAAGTGACATCAGTTGCAAAGCCTTTGCAAACCAGTACGGCAAAACCAGTTATATCGGGTGAAATATCCAACAATCCATCTTTGGAGTAGTAAAAGTGCCCTGTTATTACATGTCAATAAATGCTTTATGTTTGGGTTTAATAATAATGAAATATCTTCTGATGCAATTACAAAATTATCAGGCATACCAAATTTTACCACAAAGTGACTATCAAAAAAACACACTGCTAAAAATATGGCACTTCTAAAATGAACTCAGTTCACTTCTATGAATGTCAAAACCACATATTTTCAAAAGATTCCAAATGGCGATTCTATATGATGCAGATGATGCTTCATGATAAAATAAGTTTCAGCTGTAATTCCTACAATGATACCCAAACCTATATCTCTGATGTGTCAAAGAGTCTACATAGCTAACGGGAGAAAAAAAACAAATAATTTTCATGCAGATAACAATACTGACTTTAACCTGTAATGCTGAGACATGAGGCATTTGCTTGTTGTTTGCTTTAGTGACATTTTCTGTACTTACATTTGCTTTAAAAAAAAACTAGATAACCAGTCACCTAAAAATACCACAAGAGGCATTCACTCACAAAAAAACAAAACAATTTAAGGTACTTGTAGCAATGGTCGTTTGTTTTTGTTCATCCCTCAGGATAAGAGGTCATAGCTTTACCTAGTTTGTTCAGAGAACAATTAAGGTCCCATGCTATCCGATGTATTCACCAATCATACACATTCACAGTTCAATACAGGTCAAACCTTGCTTTAAAGACTAAAGAGAAAGCTTTAAGGTGCTTTTCCCTAACACTTATCAGACAGATGAAGCTCTTGGCAGTGCCAGTATGCCCTATGTCAACTTTAAGAAGTGTTAAAACCACAGTGCCTAAGTTGCACCACACCAATAAATGGCACATATTTTGTGAAATCTCTCTCAGGCATAGAGTTTCTGCATTTTTACACACTTATTCCTGTCTGCAATTCACTGCTATCATGCAACAGGATGGATATTCACATGTGAATGATGCAAGATCTCTGCAGAGAGCACAGGTGATACATAACTTTCTTGCACCTTTCAAAGGATCTTTCAAAAAGTTCCATGCACATTACTTTAATGCACATTATTTTATCTTGCAAAATAGTCCCCAACAATAAGTCAAATACTACTTGAACTCACGTCTACCTAGTGTATGAGTAATACTCAAAACAGTGTATATGGCAATTAAATATATACTGTATTGAACAATGCAGTGAATTTGATGATTTAACTGTTGAAATATTCCTCTTTATAAAGTTGCATGGTTAAGACTGAAGTGGTGATGGTATATCCAGGGAAACCTCTTGCCCTTCTCCGTGTCATAGCCCTCAGTGTGATGGATGAAAGCATTCCTGACGGCTAAGTAGATCATTCACATTTGATTGATTATCACTGCAAACTGCAGTCCCTTGGCAGATCACCAATAATAGCTTTTGTGGTCAGGGTCACCAAGTTTTTCAATGTCACCAAATGGAGCATCTTTGAGGCATGGGTGCTGGATCTTCATGGCTCTATGGATCCAATAGGACATGTGGGATTTGAGTCACGTCTGTGTGCTTTTCTGTGCTTAGAGATGGAGGCTTCTGTGAGCCCCTTTTGACCACATCATTACAGCTCCGTGTGTTCAAAAGCACTTCAGACACAGACTGGTCTGATGAAAGACGTCCAGCTCAGGTCCGGCAGCATATGATCCAAGCCCATACAAATGAGGATGAAAAAGAACTTTGATGTGGAATTGGACTATGATAGCACTAGGTCTGAAGAGGTTGGATGTGTGTCTGGCGGACGCTCATGTGGCCGGTGTCTCGGCCTGCAGGCTAGACATGCGGATCTGTGAGCTGCTCTTGCTCAGGATGGACAGCTGTGTGCCTCCGTTGACACCGCTGCTGGCCAAGGACGGGTGTCTGTGCTTCAGATCCACAGCGAAGTAGCGGTTCACTGTCCAGCTTCGCCATTTTCTCTTAATCTCTGACTGCACCTTCAAGGAGAAACTCAACAACGTTACTCATTTGATTGCATCATGAAAAGAAAGAAAGGGATTGGTTGATGTCTGTCCTGCTGATTACGTTCAGCTATAATTTACACTTATTCAATGTGCCTCTTTGCTGCTGTCTCCAGTGCAATAATACACATATGCTGCAATATTATTAATTCTGGAAGGTTTACATCTCTTTTCCCGTTTACTGTTATACTGCTGTATTGTGTCTCAGATTTACAACCCATTCGCACTACTGTTACAATATATAATAATATATTAATAAATATAATAAATAGACAATATACTGCTATATTGTCTATTAATTATATTGCAGTTAGCTCATTATTCAATGCTGCAAATGCCTCTTGTGTAATAATCAAATTTATGGTGCAATACTAGTCACTCTAGATGGTTTATATAGTTTACACACAATACTGTTATATTATATTATTGTTTATGTCTAGGAGTACATAGTTAAAAAGAGTTACACAACTCACCTCTCCATTAAGAAAGCAGTAAAGCACCGCAACCACAAAGCCCTGACAAGAGAGATCATTGTTTAGAATGAGAACTTCAAGTTAAAGTGCAAGTTAAAAGGTTCATGATGTTAAAACTTCAGATTCATTAAGTAAATATTCCTGTTTAAGTAAGCAGGTGTAATGGCTCAGATCTGTGTACATAAAGCAGTTTGTTTAAAGTTAAATACCTGGAAAGAGCCCAGACCCAGTTCAAACACGAGCCTCTCTCGTTTACTGACGTCCTCTGGCGTAAAGGCAAACACAGTATAGTGGATACCAAAGAGAGGGATCAGCAGAAGAGTGGAGCGAGCCAGGCGCCTGTCAGTCACACAGCATGGGCCATCAGTTCTCTGGAGCTTGAAGCAATCTTAACAAACTGAGCAGAGATACTCTCAAAGGAATCATCAAATGAAGATTCAATACTTACAGGTAAATGCTGGATTCGTTTCCTCCTATATCTGGAGACTGCAATTTCTGGACAAGGATTATAATTATTCCAATGAAGAGAACAAAGTTGATCTGAAACAACAGTAAAATGAGGAAAATATGATTAATTTGCATCTGTTATTGTCTTAAGATGATGGTCGCTAATAAAAAAAACTTCTAACCCACCATGATGGAGGCAAGGACAGGTCCCTTTATCACCCACCAGATGGCAGCACTGTGATTTATGTCCCAGCATCTAGAACAGCCATTCACTCATATGAACTTACATTTGCATTCAGTGAACAAAGCCAAATATGTGTTACTGTCAACATGTAGATATTATGGTACAATATCAATGTGTCTTACCCAATATCATCAAAATGAACCCGAAGAGCCGCCCAGATTGTCACACATACTGTCGGGGTTCCTGAATAACAGATATTAGAAGTACTGAATCAATTACAAATGCTGAGTATAGCAACAGGACTGAAGATTTGAATGCGCTATAGGTTGAGGGGCAATATGGAAAATATATAACATGATAATGAATGATATTTTCACAATACACATAATGATCATTTTCACATGGTTAAAATGGATACAAATGCACCTGCAATTAAAATTTCAGTTTAAATAAACATTTAAGAAAGAACGTAAGAAAAAACTCAAACAACTGATACTTGTAATGTCATCCTATCAGCTGCTTGTTACTATTCAGTTTTTGCAGTTTTTCTACATACTGGTTTTACTGGTCTTTGTGCAACCTCTGTTCTGTGTTTTAGAAGTGTTGGATCAAGATTATTGTCCACTCCTATCATAGGGTGTGTTGTTTCTCACCCCAGCCGATGATGGTGTACCAGTAGAAATATCTTCTCTCAGGGAAAAATGTCTCAACCAGTAGAGTGAAGAGATACAGGCCCTCAATGAAGAGCCAGAAGTAGTTTGACAGAACGCAGTAGTGAAAAAACACCATCACGGCTTTACACTCCACCTGCAGAACAAACACACTCCTGTGCTTTCAAGTGATTTTTGGTTAGAATGAAACAGGATTTTGAGTTGTAGAAGAGCTTCACCGCATGAGAAAAAAATCAGACATTTGCTCTTGTGCAGTTTTACTTGTGCAGTCTCATTACTGGAAGATCAAACCTGCATGGACAAACTATTTATTCTCTTTGTGATACAGCTTATACAAAAACTGATCAGTGTTTACTGATAGCAAACCAATTAATTTTGTTCTTTTTGTCACCTTTAATGCATTCATACCACCTTAATAAGAAGAAACACATTTTTGTGTTTTCAAAAACTGCTACAAATGGATACAGTGCATTTAACAAAGTATACCTGTGTGTCTACACACACCCATTGTCCTTTTTATCGGCCCCACTAACCATACAGGTGCCCTCTGTAGTTTACAAGTAGAGAATATAGTCCATCTATTTGATTTATTTGTGGCCCCTTTACCTCATTCATCAGTGATCAAGCCCCCCACAGGACCACCAGTTAGCAGGTTTTGTTTGGGTGGTAGATCATTCTAAGCACAGCTCTGACACTGGCATTGTAGTGATAGTTCATCTAAGGCACAGTTTGTGTTTGTCATTCTCTAGTCTTTAATCAGTGGTCTAGGTCCGGCAGAGACACAAATGTTTAAAAGCCCCCACAGGACCAGCAGAAAGCGGGTATTATATCACTGTGAGTGATCTGTGCAGCACATGCACACCCACACACAGGTCACTTCTGTGCAGCACACATAGATATATAGTTGTGGAGAGGAGAAAAATTAAAAGGAGAAAATGAGAGATAGAGAGAAAGAGGGGGAGAGAGAGAGGGAGGGAGAGAAAGTATAACTCACAGTGTGTATAAAGCAGTGGTTGCTGTCCTCCTCAGCATATAGAACTCCATCTTTGATGAAGACAGAGATTGCCCTCAGGATAAAAGACACAAACAGGTTCATATGGATGAAGTTCCTGGTGCAGTGCAGCTTCCTGTTGGGAGATCAAACACAGTTCAGTGTGGGAAATGCTGAACACTTAACCAACACACAAAAGATTCAGTCACACGCTGCAATCTGTTTAAATAACTTGCACTGAAAAAACACTCAGGCACAATCTATTGTTATGTAACTATTACAGTACTAGTGTCACGGCTCGGCAAGTGGCCGGTAGGGGCCAATGTTTTGTGTTTGTTTTTTGGGACTTTTATTTTGACTCATGTCTGTTTTGTGTTCACGTGTCACGTTTTCACCTGTTTTGTGTTTATCACTGATTATTGTATGTATTATTGTATGTATTTAAGTTCTGGTTTGTGTATACCTCATCATCTGTCCATCACCTCACATGCCTTGTTTTCATGTTTACGTTTGTAGCGGCCCTTGAGCCAGGTCTTAGTTCTGTTCCTGTTTTTCACGTCCCTGTAAATAAAGAGCCTGACTTCATGGATGCCTGCCTGTCTTGTCCCTGCTGCCCCCGAGGTAAATCACAACTAGATCACATTTAATGGTACTTTTTAAGTAGAATTAAACCATAGTCTTTTACTTTAGCTAATTTCTAATTTCTGCACATATTAATTGCACATATGTTTTTGTACATGCCTTTTGGTTTGTTCATTTTGCTTTTATTCAAGGCAAACAACTTGTTTTGTTGATTTCCAAAGTCAAATTGACAGTTTGTGATTACTTGAGCAGATATTATAAAAAAAAATACTTCAGTGATACACTTAATTTTTACATTTACTTCTTATTCAAGTAAATTATCCCTACAGTAACTGTAGTAATAGAAGTGTTCCTTCAAAGTCTGCTTATACATTACCATCATCATCTATCCAACATGATTTGCAATTTGTAATACATCATCACAGTGAGAGCAGATATTTGTTTCTTTTTTGACAACGTGAACATGCAGAAGACTTCATAATTGTGTGAACATTTCATGATTAATGGAGCAGTAGAAATGGTCTAAAAATGAATGGGAATACTTAACAAACATAACATCGCTTCTTTAAACAAGAACGATAACATTCAGTCTGTTTGCACAACCCTCCTGACTGTCTTCCATCTGTTTCCTTCTTATGTTTAAGGTCAGAGGAGGTTCTACCCTCAGGACAGTCTGTATTGAGCTCTCACCTGAACCAGCAGAGGATTACCATGGCGGTGGTGAGAGACACCAGAGACGTGCTGTAGCCCACTGTGTACAGAGCCTTCACAGAGACATAATATTTGCCCTGAAAAGTAGATGATATTAAAGCATATTATTTCCAGAAACTACTTACAATTGACTATTCACTATATACCTATCAGCCACAACAGTGTATACATTCAGTAACAACACATGCATCATTTATGGACATTAGGTTGAGACATAATAAAAGATATGCTAAGATATCATATAAACTGGTGAAAACTACTTGTAATTAGTTGGACACTGTAAGAGCGATGTAAGACACATTTCTATAAGAAACAGTTTTACATTTTTCCTACAATCTCTTCTACTATTATTTGGATTATTTTTTTATTATTAGTTTTGAGGATGTCAAGGGTTGGGATATAATAGCAAGTTAGCTGTCAGTTTTAAAAAGTTAACGTGTTAACTCTGGAAGGGTCAGAATCTGAGCGACAGTGATGGCTAGGCGGCTGAATCTCCAGCATGGCAGGTCTTGTGGGGTGTGTCCAGTATGCAATAGTTAGTATCTACCAAAGAAAAACAGCCAGTGGAAGGGAAGCGGGTCTGGGTATTGATGTGGATGTTACTTTGACACTTGCTACCTACCTCAACATTGTCACAGACCAAATACACCCCATCTTGGCAACTTCGCCCCTAATTTCCCTAGCCGGCAAAGGTCTTTTTCAGCTAGATAATGAGCACTGCCACCGGGCAAAAACTGTTCCAAACACCATACAAGCCTATATAAGAAATGCTTTGACCAAGTCATCTGGCCCTTATATAAGCCATTCAGTTAGCTTTCCTGCATCCAACACTTTAACTACAAAAAACAGCTTACATTCTAACATTCATACATATTCTGAACATCTCTGAGTTGTTATTAGGTCTTGTCTCATCAGTGTATTCATGCTGTGTATATTCAGTAGAAAACACATGCATAATTTATGGACATTAGGCTGAGACATAATAAAAGATATGCTAAGATATTATATAAACTGGTGAAAACTACCTGTAATTAGTTGGACACTGGAGCGATGTAAGACACATTTCTGAGACACATTTCTATAAGAAACATTTTTACATTTTTCCTATAATCTCTTCTACTCTTATTTGGATTATTTTTATTATTAGTTTTGAGGTTGTTTAATGAGCTTCATCATTTGTCTTCCACATTTTTTTTTCATTTGTACATTTCCAACCTCTGAAATGTACTGGAGTTAGCCACAAGCAACGTTTTACCTCCACTCCCAGCTTTCAACACTTTAGCGGTCCAAAATGGTACTAGAATGGTTCTTGCTGTAAATCAGTCAAACCCCCAACTGTAAATTCTCCAGCATCTGTATACATTCTAAGGTCTTATGCAGCTAGTCGAAAGTCTGCAAGGCTGATTCATACGGAACCATCCACATGAGGCTTATTATTTTGTCAACTCTTTGTTTATTTTAAGCACTCACACTTCCCATTAAGCACCTATCTGGTAGAAACTCCAATTTAGCTCTAATGTAACAGTCTCTCAGCTTCATCTTTGTAATGTTGTGCAGTTCGTTTTAATGTTTAATGGGATGCTACATGAAAGAGTTTAACCACGACTACTTCTTTGTAAATATGATTACAGTACTGCCACTGTTTTCTATGAGGCAGGGGTGCCCAATTCCACTCTTGGGGAACTGTTAGGTAGTTTGGTAGTTCCTCTCCTCAGAAACACTTACTAAATCTGGTAATTACTAAGCGAGTTGAATCAGATGTGTCTGTGCAGACAAATCATCAAACTGTGCAGGAGCCTGCCCCTCAAGGACTGCACCAGATTGAGATGTACAATGTTAAACAATACGAATTATCTTGATAACATAATTTGAAGACGGGACAAATAGTTAATCAGTCTTGACTTAGTACTTAGGTCTACACGTTTTACACATCTACCTATTCTACACTCTGCAGCCATTGTTCAATAGACATGTACCTCTGATGAAGAAAAACAAATATTTTTGCTTGATAGCCAAGGTAGGAGTTACACTAATGCTAGCTTGGCAGTAATTATTAGCCCCTACACCCATTGCAAGCAGTCTGAAATGCCTCACACTACAGTATTGCATGCAGGGTATTGTAGTAAGAGTTAACGAATGAAAACATGAAAACATAAAAACAAAAAATGATTTTGACAAACTGACTACAGTTATAATGCATACCACAATACAAGGGTGGAACAAGCCCCTTTAAGCAAGCTAAACAGAGATAAAATGATGTTATAATAAACTCAGTGTGTGATAGTTTAACTGGTTTAACTCTTTATCCTCCAATACCTTTGGGACATGTGTATGTCTACACTAGTCAAAGTAAATGGAATGTGAAATTCAAGATTTCTGTGTGCTGTTACATTTCTATCACAAAATCTCCATATCCAGGAACAGCATTAAAGGGTTAAGAAAACCTGTTTTCACAGTAGCAGTAAAATATTGTTCCACCTGTTCTGGATGTCCCTCTGTAGAATTAAACCTAATGGGGTCTCAACCCTTCTATTTCACCCCTCACTGCTCACTAGCAGTTCAACACAGGGTCACACCATTTCACACACGCACAGCCAATAATGCCATAACTAATCATATAACAAAGTACAGGAAAATCGTTTTTTTCAAAGTCCATTTGTCCACCATCCAAAAGAGGTTTTGTTAGAATTTATACAAGCATTGGGTTTATATCGGATCTAAACTTAACACTATTTCAGCTCCTTATATTTATTTACATATTTCTTACATACCTGGAAGGTCACAGGTAAATGAGTTAAAATGCTTACCATATGACTGGTCCCATTATCATCAAAAGGACATACTTCCACATAGTGGGGGAACATCTCTGACCAGCCATCCTCAGTGCAGTTCCGGCTCACCTTTCCAAATTCTAAAAAGACACGCAGCAGTTATCTCATCTGACTAAGCAGCTCTAATACAGCTTCAAAGACAGCAAAGAAAAGGCTATGCTCATTAAACAAGCTATGCTTGAGCTCCACTTTACAGAGGGTCGAATATTCACCTGCTATGGGGTAAACTAAAGGCAGTTTTTGTGTGTGTATATATATATATATATATATATATATATATATATATATATACACACACAAAAGGCTGTGTGCGTATCAGCA
>JBBPDB010000108.1:11652844-11675760 GCA_037974465.1 Brachypetersius altus
CTCGTTTTCGTCACGTGATAAATGTTCGTTGACGAAGATATTTCGTCATAATTTTCGTTGACGAAAGCAACACTACTTATGACCTTCTGAATGTTCACTAAAGCTGTCGTTAATAAGCCTTGATGTATAAATAGGGTGAGTTGCCCTAATGTGGGACATTTTTTGTATTTTGGTAAATCCACACCCAATATACACTACAGAAGTGAAATACAAAAAATTGGGGCAAGTTGCCCACCACTTGTTTTAAATTGGGGTACTACTTGTATTAACTACTTTTGTTTTAACTAAAGGTGTTATGCACACTTGCTGGGTTTTTAACCCTCAGACCTGAACAGCTAATCAGAATGGTGTCGGTCTAAAAATTTAGAATAGTAACCTGAAGCATAGCCAGTGCAGGTGGGGAGTTTTAGCTGTAAATCTACATTATATTAAGTTTGTTGCAGTTAACTGTAAAGAGCAAGTTTTAACCAAGTGTGTGTGTGTATATGCACAGATAAAAGGCCTAGAGGATTATTTGTTCAATGTAGTGGAAAAATATACAGCTGTCTTTGCATATCAGATGACTTCAATGCAGAAACTCATTTTTAATCATTTAAATTTTTTGAAGGAGAAATTATCTATAAAAACTTAGGGTAAGTCACTTAAAACAAATTTGGGATCATTACAATGGACAGATCAATGCTTAATTACTATTAGTCATACTGCGCTATTTTATGTTGCTTTTATGATTTGTAGCAGAAATTGTTCATCAGTCATAGTACTGGAGCATCACATGAAGACTATTCTGCTGTGTAATGAAAATTATGTTTGATGGAGGAGTGCAAAGAACAGTACACCATTCCTAACCCTCTACTCACCAGCAACTCCATATTTACAGCATTTAGCAGATGCTTTTTATCCAAAGTGACTTTCTTTCACTAACTACAGGGGGCAGCCTCCCTGTAGCAACTTGGGGTTAAGGGTCCTGCTCAGGGACCCAGTGGTGGTGCTGAAGGTAGGATTTGAACCCATGACCTCTTGGTCCAGAGACAAGTATCTGACCCACTAGGCCACCTCCACTGCCCCATTTGTTTTATAGACCCTTTTCATGTTCCTCCAGCCAATTAGGTGAAGGCATTCTCCATTTATCTTGTGTACTCCTCTCAGGTATGCCATCCTTGCCTTCATCATCCTTATTGTCTCTAAAACGAAAGCGTAAAGAACAAAAGATACGAGTGCAAGTGAAATCAAAATTTCTTTGCCCTCCTACCTTCTACAATCAGTGGACTTCCAAGAGCTGCTGTAGGGTTCAGTGCTGAGAGTGTATGTACAGTATAGTGCATACAGAAAGAAAGACTTGTTATTGTTGATTTTAGATTTTATTTTTAGTATATATTTTATGTACTATTTTATACTGTATATATATTCAGTTCACTGTCCCATTCATTAGGACAGACACATTTTTCTTTGCAGCTGGAAAGAATCGCCACAGACAAGTTCTTTGTCATGGACGAATTTGCTCTCATCAAAGCAGTAACTGCACTGGAAAAAGGTGATTCACTTCATAAATATAAGTACCGTACACAGTTTACAGACGTGATTTCTGAGGACAAAAGTGAAAGGCAACGCATATTTTAGCCAGTGAAATAAATAAATAAATAATAAAGCCACACAATCTGATAGAAACTCTCAAAACAGCAGAGATGGGTGAGAGAGCCCCACCCACAATACAGGGCTTATTGGGACTGTCAATTAAGCAACAGAACAAAACCATTTACAACATGCCAGATCACACTCGGATGGGGTTTATCTCTCATTCTCGCCCGTTGGCTTGCTTTAGGGTTCTGAAGAAAGTAGAGGGTTAGATGAAGGTGGTAATATTGTCAGGTGTGGTGCCTTCCGAGACTGTTGCTGAGTATGAAAGTACCTGCAATGATGAAAACAAAACATGTCTCACATTTGAAGGCTTTAATAGGCAGGAAAGCTCAGACAAAACAAATGTACAGTCTTCCCTTTGATGTAGGACAGTAGGTAAGAAACAATGAACATCAAAAACTTTCTGCATACCACTGCTGGAAATTTGTAATGGCTGGTGTTGTTAGGATCTATCTTGGTGAGGGACTGTACACCTCCATCACGGGCATTCACCACGCGAAGATAAATCTCCATGTTGTCCAGCTAAGAATGGAGACAGTGTGCTGATATACACAGCAATATCCAACAGAACCCAGATGATTTCATTCTGCAGATTGAATTCAGCTACTTTAGGATGTCATTGTTGTCGTTGAACCAGACGTTCAAGTGCATACACACAGCTCGTAAAATCTCAGTAGAAAAGCATTGAGACACTGGAGCTGCCACATGTGAGCCTAAGTGGCAGAGGGCTAGAGGGCTATAAATCCTAATGGTATATTAGGATTTATAACAGCTATAGAATGCAGTTTTGCATTCTCTGGAGTGTTACAGTTCCATTCAATACCATTAGGCTGCATTCATTTGTGATCCAGAACTGATCATACATCAGTTCCTGACCTCACCAATGCTGTTGTAGCTATATGCAATCAAAAATTCACAACAATGTTCTATCATATAATGTAAAGCCTTCTCAGAAGAGTAGATGTTGTTACCGCTCACGCCCTGTTTATACCCTTGATTTTAAAGGTAATGTAGAATGAGAGAGAGTTTACAAACCTTTGGACATACAACGTATCAACTATTTCATCAATAACGCTGTACCTTTATACTGAGAAAAACATAGAAAACACATCTGCACCAGATCAATGCAAAAGATACCCCTCAATCTTTAATTAGTGTTAAACAAGTTCATCAAACTTTCACATTCGTACATCTTATCTTCATAAAAAATGGTCTTCATAGACCAAAAGACACTGAAAGGTTCATTAGGGCTGTGGTTTCTGATGCAGATCTCGCAGCCCCTTCTGGGTTTTTAGGTTTGAGATACGCGCCTATAGGGAATACAAAGTAGTTTTTGAACGGTTTATTCTAAACCACCCTTTAGAGTGAACCCTTCATTTTAAAGAGTGTATGCAACAAGAGGAAGGCATTTAAAGATGTTCAATTTTACCTGAGGAACAGAATTGAGCTGCCCCAGACTTAGAGCAGGTCTCACAGGCAGACAGCGAAAAGGAATCCTCCAAAATCCACTCTGAACCTGGTTGTGCTGGTCAAAAAGCTGCAGCTTGGTCCATCCTTGGGGCTTAAAGTCATGGCTCTCTCGACCAGGTGAGTGCAAACCCACAGCAGCCTGCACCTCCAGAACCAAAGAGAGGGACTGAGATGGCTGTATCCTGCGAAGAGATGCAAAACCGCAGACGTTTAAGGTTTTTGTATACAGTCTTGTTATGATGCAAGCTTTTTACGCCCTCAAAAGGAGTGCTATGAACATTCCTTTCACAGAGAATAACTTGAGCTTGCACTGATAAATCTATGCTTTGAAGAAATACACCTCTCTCAAAAAATAAGAGACCACTGCAGTTTATTTAGTTTTATGAGTATGACAACCATTCCATGCCAGTATCTGAATCAAATCTTATTCAATGAGGTAAAGTATATAAAAAACACTGCTGTAATCAACACTCTCCTCTTCCAGTGTGACCTGTTGGCTGGTAAACACTACCCGAGGTACGTCAAAAGTCATTATTGCCATTTTGTTTAAGAGTGAACAAGATATTTGTTTTCTTTGAATTATTCAAGTTATGTAAAAACTGCATAATTTCTCTTATTTTGGTGTTTTGTCATTTCCTCTAAAATTATGCAAAGCTGTTCAGATCAATATTTGCTGTAAAACCTGAGAAACCAGACATTTTTGCAGTGGTCTCATATTTTGTTTCCGGAGCTGTATATGCAACGCTGCCTAATCTGAGTTACCTTGGCACAGCCTGTTTGACAGCCAGTAAGGTGTAGTTTCCAGGGTTTCCACTTAATGGATAGGCCAGAGCCCCAGCAGGCTGACACCGGACAGAAGGGATGGGGGTCAATTGGCCCATCTCCTGCCCTCTAGAGTACAGGACAGCTACCAGACGAATAGCTTTAAAAGTGACATCCATACCCACTACCATGTCATAGAAGATCACAAATCCAGCCCTGCATACACAAATATAATGATTCATTTTGTGATCCAGAATAAACACTTAATTCATAGAAAACTGAGGTGAAGCAGAATAGTAACAGAATACTGCACTCACACAGGGTCATAAGGAGCAGGACCAAGGGTGTCCATAGAGTCAAGAGCATGTCTGCTCATGAGTGCCCAATTCTTCAAAGGATGATCCTGCAAGATTGGTTAAACAAGGTTAAGAGTAGTATTTGCAATAATTCATGGTAACCCCAAAAATCATGATGCGCCACACTACTCTATTTCACCAAAATTCATTCAACTCAAAATAGTACTCAGTAGTTTGTATGGGCCCATGTGCTTGCATGCATGCCTGACAACGTGTCCAAGGATTTCATCACGATACCTAGGGGCAGTCAGGGTGTCATTGCCTAGCATGCAGAAGTCTGTGCCTCCCCCCATGGATATGCCTCTCCAGACCATCACTGACCCACCAACAGACTAATCATGCTGAACTATCCACTGCTTCTCTAGACCCTTTCACATTTGTCACATGTGCTCAGGGTGAGCCTGCACTCATCTCAGGGTACCAGTGGTGGACCTGCCAATTCTGGTGTTATCTGGTAAATGCCAGTCAAGCCTCACTGTGCCGGGCAGTGAGCACTGGGCTCACTAGAGGATGTCAGACTCTCACAGTTAGCCTGTTTCTGATTGTTTGGTCCGAGACATTCACATCAGAGGCCCGCTGGAGGTCATTTTATAGAGCTCCTAGAGCAACTGCCAGGCTCCCGGAATCTCAAAAATGTCCATCTTTAAGCTTGTAAAGAAGGTATTTTTTTTCATTCTATAGATCTCCATTAATACATCTATGCAGTTGTTTATGGATCCAGTAGGCATTATCCACCTTTTTGTCAGTCTTTTTTCCTGCTTCCAGCAGTGGACTTCATAAATATCGATACATTTTGTTTCTGGAGGGACATAGCCTAAATAAATGTTGTAAAATCAAATTATGTGTTGAGGACGATCTGTACTGCTTTCTGTATTTCTCTACAGTAATTCCGACTGTTTGGACAGTTCCAGAAAATATGATAATGGTTTGCTATTTGGCAACCACATTTCCTCCAACACTGAGGATTGCAATTAAACTGCCTTCATACAGGCAGTGTTTCGAAAAAACAACAGAATTCTTTCCATGCATGAGATTTTGTGCTTCTTGTGCATTTCCAATGTCTTCTCATTCTTTGTCTGTAATGAACAAAACTCTTTCCTGTGTTTTCTTTATGTGTTTTCTAGATTACCTTTAAAATTGTTTAAGCAGTTTGGGCAATAACTCCTCACTTTTTAATATTCTTTTAATATTCTTTTTTAATGTTACATTAGGATGTCATACATCTTATTTGGCATAAAATTCTTTATATGTCTGCATATCTGTATGTTTTTTATCTGAAAGTACAGCTTGTATAGTTATATCAGGCATTGTCCTACATTATATGTCCTTCCATTGTACCTTGTAAAAGGGGGGAAACCTGCATAGTAATGCTCTGATATGTGCTGAAATATAATATTTTTTTAGAGTTGGTGCAATCAACCCTCCTTTTTCTTTTGACAGCTGTAGTGTTCTGTATTGTGTCTGAGGTATTTCTCTCTGCCATATAAACCTCAACATCATTTTATCCTATTCTGTGAAATAATGTTGAGTAATTGTAATCTGGAGGGTTTGGATAAGAAATAAGAATCCTGGTAGAACGCTTAATGTTTCTATTCTTGAACAAATGCTTAAAAAATGGTACAAGATTCCACTTTGCTAGATCTGCTTTAATTTTATGGTACAAATGATTAAATTTTTCCTCAGATAGTCTTGTCTGTGGGTACACATTCAGTTTTTCAAATTCACCTAAATTATAAGTGAGAGTTACTGTTTATTTATATTCAGCATGTATCCTTATAATGGATTTCTTTTGTGTTGTATTACGTCTGGTAGAGGAGGCATAGCAGGACATCAGTCATACAGCACGCTATTTTGTGCTCTATTCCATTAATAATGATGCTTTTAATTCTATTATTCTGATTAATATACTGTGGTAAGGGCTCTATGTATAATGAGGACCAAGTGCAACCATGCCTTACTACTTTTTCTGATAACAGCGTTTTTTGTCGAAAGTATTGCTTGTATCATCAGTAATTTGGTGGAAAAAACACATTAGTATTAACAGGAAAGACATATTCAACAATTTCCCTGCTCTTTGTTAAATCTGCCATTCTTGGGTTTTAGATGTTTGTCAATGATAAAAGTATTCTTCAGCACTTTAATCAAGTCTTGCATTTGTGCTAGAACAGATTAATGTGTTTTCCTATTTTTGTCTTTTTGCCCTGGAACTATTTAAACGGAACACTTATTTGAAGTTTTGTATCCACAAGCCTGGATATAGAACAATTGTCAGTTCTACCATAATTTATCAGTTCTACCATAATTTATCAGTTCTACCATAATTTAATAATAGAGTACATCTGTGATGATGGTATAATTCAAACACAGAAAGAGATCATTGAGAATTATTGTAAGAAAAATTGATGAGAAATGTCATGTGAAACTGTTTTGTGCAGAAGAAAAACTCACCAGTGCCTTTCCCAGATATGTCTGGTCTGGAGGAACTCCAGGGAGGGTTTGTGGGGGAGGAGAAGAAACTCCCTTTTCGCTTCCTCGCCCCAACTCCTTCCTTAGGCTGAATATCTCTGCTTGCAGGTTGGCCAGCTGATGGATTTGATGCCTCTGGACCAGATGGAGTGGTGAACCAGCTACAGGTAAAATACAACATTAAAGACAGTTCAAGTCTATAGCCAATCAACATTTCTACAAATGGTCAACAGATTCAGTTCATGTACATGTGTGTGTGCTTCTTAATGGTCCATTTTGTTATGTTATATACTGTACATATTTGTCCTTGAGAATCAATCAATCAATCAATCCATAAATCCATCAATCCATAAATCCATCCATCCATCTGTTAAATCCTAAAAACTGACATGTATTTTGCTCTGCAGGTCAGTCAATAGCATCATTCATCTCTTTACTGGCCAATCCAGAAAAGCTTCTCAGCTATCAACAGTTACCCTCGTCTTCTCTGTGCCTCTTCCTGACCAGCTGCAATCTGAGGATCTCTTCTTCCAGCCTCTGGTTCTCATTCTCCACGGCCATAATGTATGAGTCCACAACCCGATGAGAAGGCTTTGTTCCTGAAGACAGTGATGAGCAATGACAGAGGTCCTGATGATGGAAAAGAACATAACATAGCACCCCCCATTGCAACACTCACGTCTTCTTCCCATTTTCTGCTCTTCTCGAGTTCGGGCTTGCTCCAGTGTGTAAGCCTCAGCCTGAAGGTCATGCATGTGGGCCAGAACCTCCGGATCAAAGCCGCCAGACTGCATGTATGCCAGCCGTAATGATCTGTAACAGTGAGAATCAGACTCACGGTCATATTCATAATCAGTTGTCACTATGATTATGTATACACAGTTTTACCCAAATGTTCCTCAGATCTATTCAATTCCTCAGACCCAAATCATGTCCATAAATAAAACCCTAAAACATCCTTATAAACTACAGTTTTTAAAATACAAGTCCATGCCACTTTATAGATGTTTTTGGAGTTTACTCAAATCAAATCACACCTCACATTACTGGTACAGAACCTATGGGTGAAATTCTTGTATGCAAGCTTCTCAAGCAATAGTGGCAAATAAAGAAAAAAGAATAACGTCTTTGATGATCCTTTCTATTCCATAGCGTTTACTATATTTTCCATACCAAACATGTCTTGGCTGACCGACTGCATCCAGGGTGGAAAATCCAATCAATCTTGCAAAATGTTATTCAATTAATTTATTCGGGGAGGGTGGATTTTGTTTAGTTTTTGGGTACCTTTCAGTGGATTTCCCCTACTGTGTAATTTTTCCACTAATTAATGTTGAAACTAGAATATCGTGGTTAGTATTTATTTGGAGGATGTACAGTTTCTGACCTTATCTGGCTGGTGAGGGGGCCTTCCACAGAGATCAGGTCAAATGAGACATGTTGTATCTTCTTGTCCTCTGGAAGGTCTGAGGAAACATCAGCTTCTTTCGTCCTACTAGACAATGGTTGCATGAAAAGTGAAGGGCAAGGAGGCCAGTTACTTCCCCTCTTAAAGTGGCTCCTTATTGTCACACGTGAACACACCACAGCACAGTGCACAGTGTGAACAGTGTGAAATTCTTTCTCTGCATTTAACCTGTTCACCAAGTGGAGCAGCAGCAGCCAGCGAGCAGTACTTCACAGCTACCACGGCTCTAGGATTTAAACCCACAACCTTCTGTCCCCAGGTCAACTTCTTCATCACTAGGCCACCAGCTGCCCCACAAAATCTTAGCTATTGAGGCAAAGCTACAGGCAACTACAGATGAGTTTATAGGTTTTCTCTTTCTCACCCCTGTAGGCCATTAATCTGAGTGCTAAGTTGGTGCAGAATCTCCTCGTTTTTCTCCTCCTGTTCTTTCAGCTCCTGCAGCAGGTCCTCCAGATGAGAGGAGTTACCCTGCTCAGACAGCTCAGCCAGCCGGCGCTCAATTTCTGAGCACACACACACACACACACACACACACACACACACACATACACACACACACACACACACACACACAGTTAGTCTCAGTAGAAAAGCACTGCCTGTAGATACATTGTTGCTGAATTATGAATACTTTTTTAAGCGTAAACTGAGGCCCACCCATTCTTTGATGCTCCAGCTGAGTGTTAAGAGCTCTGATCTCAACCAGTTTCTGTCCATGGTGCTCGTACGCTTCCTGAAGCCTCTCTGCAATTGCCCTCTGATCAGTGAAACACACACTTAGAATGATGGCTGACTTACAAGTGATCAAATGGGTGTTTGAAAAACCACTGATGGTATCAACAGTCTCCTCTTATTTTGACGTACTGTCATTTCCTTTAAAATAATACTTTAAAGAATGAAAGAACAATGCTTTTATTTGGAAATTAGGAGAAATATGGTCAGCAGTTCCTAAAAACAAAGGCAAAAAGCTTACAAAAGCTTAAGAAGTGCAGTTGTCTTATTCTATATGTGTATATATATATATATATATATATATATATATATGTATATGTACATGAAAATAAAACTGACCTCATGTTTTCTGGTCAGGCCCTCTTCAACTGATATCCTAAGTCTGTGAAACTGAAACATAGGATTTATAAAATCTGCTACAAGCTCAGATTCCAGATTTCTATATTTAGTACTCCTTAAAGTGAACCAGGTGACTCAATCGACACTAAAATTCCCCCTTACATTAATAACCATTTTACCACTAGTGTAACTCCTTAGAGCTGGACTTTGTTATGGAATCTAGTTTGCTGTTTGTGTCAACATGAACATGGTCTCACACCTCTTCAGTGAGCTTGTTGATGACCAGGCTCTCCGCTGTAATGTCCTGTGGGTCAGTCTTCCACTCCCCTTTCTGCCTTAACAGCTTTCTCCTCTGCTCTCTCAGCTGGTCAAAGGCAAAAGTTCTCGTTCATATTTGTCAACGTTCCTCCTATTAACATATCTTATCTCAACATGTGACCCAATGAACTATGGCTATCTGAGACAGGAAGTTGGAGCACATAACACTAAAGGGTGACAAGCAACATATTCAAAAAGGAACTCCAAGCCACAGCCTTAACCATACTGACAACCTGTAAACAAACTGGTCTGTTTAAAAAGGGGAATTCCTCCTGCTGTTCTCACATTTCTAAAGAATTCTGTTGTTTAAAAAAAAAACATGTTTATTATAGAGAAACATGATTTGTATAATTATGGATTTCCTAAAATGATGCTGATAGGAACCAGGGTTGCAATAACACTTTTCTTGCCAAACATGAACTTATTTATTGTCTGAGATTTTATATATAATTGTAGCCATGGGAAAATAGGTATACATCTGATTAAACAGGTTTCTGCTAGTTTCACATGAATGATGCCCATCAAGCTACTCTGAATGGCTGCTTATATGTGAAGTGCACTAAATCTCTTGTCTGGTTGTTTCGTTGCTTGTGCTTTTCTTGCACTCTTGTCCTGTCTGCACTTCTAGGCTTCTGTTTCTATTCTTGTGTTGCACCATAGTCCTGGAAGCAGTGTTTCATTTCACTGTGTACTGTGTGTATGTGGTTGAAATGACAATTAAAACTACTTTACCAATGACTGCAACATTCAAATAAAAACACATTGAGTGAATTTACTTACAGAAATGAGATCAGGAGTTTGTGTCCTTTTTGGGGAAACCCCTCTCACTGCTGCTTTCCCTGGCTGACTGACTTCCACTTGTCTTCTTAACATTACTGGGTCTCCTATGTCACTTCCAATACAGAAACGGGCCACGTGTTTATCCAAGAGGCCCAAAGAGCGAAACGTCATGTTACAGTCGTGACAACTGAACTCTCCTGAGTATTCCATCTCGAACTTGACCATAAAGGTAAATAAACACAACTACAATTCACACAAAATTATATAAAATGGTATCAAGCCAAATTAACTTGTGGATTCTCACTGATCTGCTGCTCCAATTGTCCCTCAGTATTTCATTTTAAAATCCTTCAGTTGACTGAGGTTTTGTTTGTTGGATAC
This sequence comes from Brachypetersius altus, assembly GCA_037974465.1. Classification (NCBI taxonomy): domain Eukaryota; kingdom Metazoa; phylum Chordata; class Actinopteri; order Characiformes; family Alestidae; genus Brachypetersius; species Brachypetersius altus. The sequence continues at coordinate 11,663,555 of JBBPDB010000108.1, forward strand.
AGTCACCATGTCAATCACCTTGACAAAGGACACTGATAAAGAAGTTAGAACACTGAACACACACACACACACACTTATGTGTTCTACGCAAATTCAACTGGGATGCTTTGGCCCATGCTGCTCTTTATTTTACACTCCAATTAATGCTTTCTTCTTAGCACTTGGGCAGAAAACGCAATTGTAGACATGTTTGGCAAACTGGTGCAAAATATTTATTACAATTTTTTTCTTCTTTTTTTCCTCCAAGATGCAGTAGTTTCTGTTTGCTTTGTCTCAATACAGATAAACCCATACATGACACCTCATTATCTGCAAATCTGTAAATAATGTTAACAAAATAATCTTAATCTTCCAAAACTCACAATTTTTATTCTTATATTTTTTACAATCCACCCTGAATATCAAGGCTGCAGGAACAACATAATGCAAACAAAAGAAGAAAAAAAAAAAACTATGTGGGATTTTTTACAGCTGTACCAAAATAAAAAAAAAAGAAACTTAAAATCTGTAATAAAGCCTTTTTATACCCTATCAGCGAAAACAAGGTACAAAAAATGGAGATGCATAATTTCCACCAGCAGTCCCTCATGAAATACAAAACTTAAGCAGACGGGCTTCTATTGTTCCATTAGCTGCAGGGATACAGAATCTAGATTTATCATAAACTTGTGTGTCAACAGAATGTCTACAGAAGAATGTCAGAGTCAAGAGAAAAGGTCTACTTTTCAGACTACATCTTCTGTTCCAAAAACACCAATTGGAAATCATTTATTTTCCGGGCCGTTGCTTGCAAGTGGGTTCTGTTGGAAACATGAACTATGCTTGAAAAGGCTGCATTCTTCTCCAATTAATCTCAAAATCCATTTTCATTTAACTTTTTTTTCCATTAGCACACACAATAATTGATTAAACATCTTTTACCAATTAGCCCTAGAGGAAACATTCTGAGACCCATAGGCTTTAAGAGAACATTAACTTTACCTCCTCTGAACAGGCTTTGTGAGGTCAATTTCTTATAGAACAGAAGAACCATCTGAGACTCTGGAAGCTCAATATAAAAGAACAAACCTGGTTACTGCAATAGGTGCTGTCATTATGTCTTCATTAACTTTCTTTGCACTGGAACATATTGAGAAAGACAGTGTGTCTGTGAAGGTGAGTTCATCCAGAGAAAACCCAAAGATAAGCGAACTTCTACCGCTGCTTTATCTCCTCTAACCCCTTCGACCTCTTTAAATCCTTCACTATGTATATTACCCTTGCCATTCCCTCATGTGAGCTACCTATCAAATCCAACTGGTCACTTTGTATGTTCTTTGTTGAAATGTGGTTACATCAACTTCAAAAAAAAAAGCAGAGTGAGAATAGTGGAACTAGTACAGTTTGAGTTGAACACCAAAAAAAGTCACATCTTAGCTGCCAAACTGCACTAGAAAGGTCATTCTGTTGGGGCTTGCTTTAGTGCTTTAACACGGGTGAGTGGCTCGAGTTCATTTCTATGAGGGACTGGGAGCAATGCCGCTGTCAGTGGCTCACAATGATTGTTTTGTCTTAACACTAATGCTACGAATTGTTTTCGCAAAAAGGAAAATATTTGAGAAAGGTGTCAAAGCCATTTTATAGAACATTCAGATGAAGTCATATTTCACGTTAAATCACGGTTATAATTGGTGTTATTATGAGTTAGTCTTTTTTCCCAAGCAAAAAGAAAATAAAAACTGGTGGGGATGTGTGTGGCTTTCCATAGACATTTCTAGTTTGGGATAAATGGGGAAAAAGGAGAGAAAAAGAAGAAAGAAAAAAAAAAAAAAAGGAAAAAAAAAAAAAAAAACAAAAAACAAAGAAACTGCCCATGAGGCGTCAACTCAGTGTTCTCTCTCTCACTGGGATATGATTGATGTCCCTTGTCCATGAAAATATTTTCACTTGTTTTCTTTTTGTTAGAAATAAAAGGTGTGATGGAAGATAGAGAGACAGATAGAGAGCGAGCGCAATAGAGCAAATATGAGCGATGGAGGAAGAAGGAGGGAGTTTTAAAGCCACGTTAGGTATCTTCGTCGTCGGAAGTCTGGCTGCTACTACTGGTCTCTGACTCAGAGCCTTCGTCGAGGCCAGGGTTCGGGGTGTTCCTCCAGGCCAGCAGGGCCACACCACGAAGCTTCGGGAGCACGCCATTACGCCCCAGTCCATTCTTCTTCAGCTGAATCAAACACAAGAGTCAGCAGAATGTTCAACCAAGTATTCAACATGTTGAAACATCCAGAGATTCCGGAACACAAGATTATCTAAAACGAGAATATTGTTAAATAGGCTAATTCACAATCAAGTGTGTGAACTGTACCTGCTCAGTCTTAGCCTGAAACTCTTTGAGCTCATCCTCTGTGAGGGGCTGGAAGTTGTCATCATTCTCTGGGTACTCCTGCCAACCCATTGCTTTAAGCAGCCTACAGATAGGAGAGTGTGAGTCATACAGAAATGATGTTTGAATTAAAATGAACAACGTAGAGTAAACATATTTGCCCCTTGACCTGTGTTCGGCCTCCAGTGAGCTGGATAGGTGCTCGGTGTCTGAGTCACTCAGAGAGTGAGACATGCCATTCTCATGACTTTCTCCGTACTCTTTTGGCTCAGGGGTACTGCCCTCTCCCTGCAAGACGAAAAGAAATGTGACCAAAAAAAAAGGAATCTAATTTTTCAGCAATGTTAGTAAATAGATCCGTAACTGAATCAATCGTTATTTTGCATAATTAACTAACTGCTCTCATAGTAATCAAAAAGCACATTTGCAGAGGACATGACAGCACTAGAGGCAAAATTCCTACGCCTCTGGAGATCACGTGACCGTTAGCAAAGAGCAACAGCAACATAGGCTGTCCTGTGTAAACCCACCTCGGCTGGAGTTCCAGGGCTGTGGCAGCCGCTCACCTCTCCATTCCTCTCATCCTTCAGCCCACGCAGAAACTCACTCTTACGGTCTGTACTGCGGCGCATTAGCTTCAGTCGGGGAGGAGTGATGTCTATTGGAGGGGTAGTGCTGGAAGGTGGCTATGAGAGAGAGAGAGAGAGGGGAAAAGATCGTAGAAAACATATTAAAACATAAAACACAAATGACCAAATTATATTTCACACAATTATAGCAATACAGCACCAGTCTCCAAATGAGTGTGTCACCTCTTTAGGCGTGCCATGGGGTGGTGCGTTGACAGGTGTAAGGGGCTTGGTCACAGACACAGGGCTGGTGAAGGCTGAATCACGACCAGAGAAATGCAAACCCACTTTAGTTTCCCTTCCATTGGGTTTCCATGGGCCAGTCTCCAGGGGAAAAAATGCATTTAGTTAATCAGGAGGCGGAGCTACGATACAATAAGGGTTTTTGTTTCATTTTTATCTCTTATGCCAGTTAGAGACCCTACTATCAAAGATGTCCAACAACTATCAACACATACTTCAGAACAACCTGAAGCATTACATAAACATGTTTTACACAGACCTAGGCAACAAAGGCATAATTTATTTGACTATCAAACTGTGGCAGGACTATCATAATAGGATTTGCGGGTGTAGTAGTACCTTAGTTGGGGCAGTAGCAGGTTTGGGGACCAAATTCTTATAGACACTGGGTCCAGTAATGGGAACTTTTGAGCCATTAGTGGGTAGAGGACCAGCACTGGCAAAGCCAGCAGAGAATGCAGCACTGGGGTCTTCCTTAGACACTTTCTTAATGACCAGCATCTTAGACATAGCCTGCTTAGCGCTGGGAGGGTTCTCTGTAAGATTAATTTAAAAAAGAAAAAAGGAAAATGTCAAACATGATTATACATTATGCATACATCCAAAGTCTTTCCTACTTCACACAACGCCTGAATATGATAAATGAACAATATTTACTTTGGTGACTAAACATGTTTTCCTTACCCCACACGCCTGCTGGAGTTCCCACAGCGCGAGTCTGACTTGCTGGCTTTCCAGTCATCTCAGGATTTAGGGAGGGCTGGGTTTTATAAAAACAATGAGTAAAAACTCCTGACATGTCTCAACAAAATTCCCAAAACAAAAATCACAAGCTTTATGTATTACTAATAAACAAGTTATCCAGACATGCAAAATGAACAAACAAATGAAGAAAACTAAACTCACAAAATCCTCTTCAACAAACTTGAGCTTGTCATCGTTGCGCTCCTCGTCAGAATAACGGTCCTGGAAGGGACCACCCTTGCGAGAATGGAAGTTTCCATTGCGCTGCCGATGGCCCCCCTGCCTGTCCCTGTCGCCTCCGCCGCGTTTGGAATGGCGGACATGGTGATGGTGGGGGCCCTCTTGGCCCCGTGGGGCCCCATGCCAGCTGGGGGTCTCCTTCCACCCATGTCCACTGCCTAAGCCACCCTGGTTGCCCTTAGCTACACCAGAGTCCACTGAATCATGCCTCAGCAGAGACGGCTGTAACCACCCATCACCTGGAGAAAGGAAGAGGGCATTTGTTAGTCACTTGTTAGATAAGAAAAGCCAAAGTGCAATTTCTTCTGGTTGCTGGAGAAGGAGCGGCTATGTGAGTGCTTGTTTTACCCCCGGGAGCTCTAAGCGGGTCATTGTTGAAGAAACCATCGGAGGAGTTGTGCCTGCGACGGTTCACACCAGGTCGGCCATCTCCACGTGGAAAGTGCTCTCCATGCTTCTCAAGGGGGGCTGCAGGGGACTAGGGTAAACACCAAACCATATAACTCAAGCACACCCACTCAATTATCCAGGTCTTTTTACCTCTTTCTACTACAGCCTTCTTCAAACTATCTTATTCAAGGAGTCTGAAGATATTTCCCACAGACATGGTTAGTATTAGTATTTCCCTCTTGATCCCACTCATCAATCAACTAGCTGCAGAGTAAAGCAGGAAGATAGACATATATCCATTATTTACAGAAATCCTGACAGCACTTTCGAAGCAATCGGCACTTCAAGATTTCAAAATGTTCTACAGATAAATTTGCAGAACAAAGGACATTGTTCCTGTACATCAATATGAAAGTAGCACAGTCTCTCACCTTGGCAGGCTGGGGAGTGGAGAAGTTAAGCCAGGCAGGAACAAAGTCATGCTGCGCCATTTAGGTCCAGTGTCTCCCGTCAGTTGATCGAGGCATCAAACCTCATGGCCTGAACTGGCCAAACAAAATGACAACAAATTATTTATACCCGTGAATACTGATACATGCATTAATTTAGTAAACTGAGCATATAAGAGTGCTTAGACATCCTGATAAAATATGCAATGCAAATATACAACAGATTACCTTTATGATAGAGGAATAAAAGTAATGAAGAGTAACTTTTACTGCAGTATCTTGTCAAACTCCTTACAGCTACATACATTCAAAGCAGCCACAAGTCAAATAATCTGTGTTTAATAAATACACACCATTAATATACTAAACTGTATACTAAACTATACTAAAAGTGAACAATTAAAAAAAAAATCACAAAAGAGAAGTTAAGAAACAAAACAATTATTCAAGACTCATGGTTCCTTACCCCAGAGTCAGAAGCTCTGTAGTCCAGTGGCCCTGTCCTTGGCTCTGTCTGTGCAGTCGGCCCAACCAACCCACTCACACAGTCGTTCCTGTGCAACAAAGCTTTAGGCACAGGACAACAGGAGCTTGCCACAGACCAATTCCAGTCTCCAGGTTGGTAAAGTATGTGAGAGGCTGGTAGTATGACCTTGTTTTGGTATCTGGATGTTCTCCGTAATGTTAAGTTGGAAGATGACTGTAGTGGTAAAGTCGGAGGAGCTGATTTTTTTGATCAACAGGTCTGGTCAATGGTAGTGGAAGAACAAGACATGGAAAGCAACTTGTGGCTGAACAGTGATGCCTGACTGACTCTCCAGGACACCTTTGATTCACTGATGGTAACAGAGTGCATTCAGACTGACAAAATAAGATACTTGGATGCAGAATTCAGTGGAAAAGAATTCTTAGAGTTCTGGACCAGTCTATATGTCTGGAGGGCTGTGGCAGCAGCACTTTGTGCTTGCTCTGAAGCGCAGAAACTCCTTTTACAAACTCATCGTAAGCAGAAGATGCATACACCAAAAAGAAGAAAGAGTGGGGCGATACCACACAACACAGTGTTGCAGAGAGTCACGAGTCAAATACGTTCACCTCATGAAAACAGCGAGGGAGTGACATCAGGCAAAAAGAAAGGGGGCTGATACGTCACATCACAAAAGCTGAGGGTGGGTGGTGTTATGGAATCATGGACATTGCTTCAATCTTCAACAGCTCATTCTTAGGACAAAATCATAAGATGCCATAAAAGAAAAACCTGACATCATCTTCAGTTTTTGACACTCATGGTACTTCCAACTTCTATACCTGTATCACGTTAGGCTGCCAGAGTACTTGAAAGGAAGTATGACCTGATCCTTAACAACTCTGTAGATTTTCCAGTTCATCAATTCAGAACAGGCTGTTGCAGACGAGCAACTTGACACCACAGTCCACAGCTCTTCAGCAGAAATGAAATTAAACACAGCGCACTGTGCCCTGGCGATTCACCTGCAGTTCGATGATACACATGCAAAAGTCCTAAAAGACCAAAGAGGCTTGACAGTTGATTGGAGAGGGTATGAATTTTCCGAGAAAATGTGTGTTGAAAACAAAAAGCATCCAGTGGCTGCTCCCTCCTTCAGATACCTAATCCTTAAGTCTGCAGACCAAATCTGTGAACAAGAAACAAACATTTATCTCAATGTGTCTCTTTTCCCCAATCCCTCAAATCTAAAACCCAAATAAGAATCTCCAATTCCAGGCTTCTATATCAACCTGCTCCAATAAGATACTTATTAGCTGCATAAATCATATTACTACGATTAACACATTCGCAAATGTATCATTTTTTCCACCCTACAGCAACTATGCTTCATCTCAACATCTAGACACAATATGATGAGTCCCGCTTTCAGCAGAAACATAACTAGACAGACCTCAAGCAACGTGCTTCACAAAACATTAGGAAGAAAACAAATGAAACTGGTAAACAGGGGTCCTTTGTTAAAATAACAGTCAGTCCTTACAAATAACAGTCACTACTTTAAAATAGAAGCAGTATCTGGAACTTCACTTTAACATCAGAGTCCTCAAACATCTCAACATGACTAATCAGCATTCACAGGTAAACACTGCGACGTCCTCGTATACAATACTACCGCATTTTCGTTCACAGTGCCTGAATATCGAGACGACGTACAGAGCAAAGTGACTGAAAGGTCTGAACTTGCAACTTACGAGTGGAAACTAGTCGGAGAGCTGGTTAGCAAATGCTAGCCCACAACTTCAATGGTCTCTTAAGGAACACATCTCTCCAACCTTGACTGGGGGAAAAAATCCAGAAAGGCTGCATGCAACTATTAGGAAGTCACTGGAAACGAAAACACGTAAAAAGGGAATAGAAATGTTTTCAGACGCCTGAATAATTTCTAATCCAACTTATCTAGCAGCAGCTAGCACGACGTAGTGGTCCGAGAGCTGTAGGCCATTCAAAGTGTAGCTTTAGCTAGCCTAGCCTAAACAAACCGTCCAGAAAAAACACGGCATATTATAACGGAACGGGCTCGAGAGTGCAATGATGTACAGATAATGGGTGTTAAACCCCAAAAATGTTGCAGCTGATGCTCAAGCACGTGTCTAAATACCTCAGACGGCAGTGTTTTTGCTAGCGTTAGCTTAGCTGGTTAGCATCTGGTGTAAAAAAATAAAGTGTTGCAAAATGGCTCCCTAGCACCGCCGGAGCCTTCAGAGCAACCACACAGAAACATACACTCACTCAAACACACCTCCCGACCAAGCGCCCGGCTCAAACTACTCCTCTACACACTCCCAGCGAGCTCGTTCACCCACCCGACCGGTTGCCTGCAGGCTGGCGTGTTTCTGCGGTTCTGTGTGATGGTTTTTGTGTGTTTTTGTGTTGTGTTTTTAAATCCCACTCGGACTCGATCCTCCGTGTTCCTGTCCACTTCTGCTCAGACCAACTAATCGAGCACAGAGCAGCACGGACGCGTCACAACATTCCCCCTATCCTATCCTCCCTGTCTGTCTTTGAAAAAACACCTTTATTTACTTACTTCTTTATTTACCTGCGCCCCAACGGCGTGTTTCTGTTCTGAAAGACTTTACAACACTGTAGTCTGGTTTAACATGAGCACAGCTTTAGCACGCGAGTATTAATGCAACGAGGAAAACAAACAGGCTACAGACAACTTTACATACAGAAATGATACAATCCAAACTGCTGTATGAGCAGAAGAGCCTATTTAAACTCAGCGATAATCAAGACTTCACAGTAAAACAATGTACTATTCAGTTGACATTTTGTGGCCAGTTATTTATTGCTGCTGTTGTTATTTTATGCAGATACACTTCTGTTAAGCTTTTTGTCACATCTGACCCTTAAACCTGACTCCAACCAAGTCCCAGTAGTGCCTAGTTGTCTCGTTTATTTATTATCTAATGAATATACAATAGATTTGAGCTTTGTGTAACTTCTTATTAAAAGCCCTGTGCAACAGTAAGTCATGGATTAAGAGGGAGGAATTTCCAAACAGTTAAAAACAGTGAAATATTAAAGCATGCATTTTGTTCATAGGATTTTAAAGGGGTAATAATAATTGTGACACATGCTGAGTCCTGTACAGAGTCCTGGCAGAGTCCTGACCTCAACCCGATAGAACACCTTTGGGATGAATTAGAGCGGAGACTGCGAGACAGGCCTTCTTGTCCAACATCAGTGTCTGACTTCACAAATGTGCTTCTGGAAGAATGGTCAAAAATTCCCATTAACACACTCCTTGTGGAGAGCTTGTCCAGAAGAGTTGAAGCTGTTATAATGGTTAACTTTGGCAATATAGTGTATATATATATATATATATGTATATATATATATATATATATATAGATATAGATATAGATATATAGATATATTTCTGGCTTATTAATTAAACATATTTTACATATATTTTTGCACCAAGCGTGCCAATAATTATAAAGTCCACTATACAACAGTACCAGAAGCAACACTGAAAAATGTGTGCGAAGGTGAAATTGTGTGAAATTCTGGTCCAAGACAGAAGAGAACAAGTCAAAGAGTAATAGTGGCAAAAACACCCTCAGAGGGAGAGGAAGGATACATGAGAGGAGCTAAGACTTAAAGAAGAACCCAACCCCTCCTCTAGATAGCAATACAGCAACATGGCATGAGCAGTAAAAAATAATATATGGATTCAAGATAATCAGTGAAAGTCATCCATCCGTGCATTATTTGAGACACTTATCCTTGACCAGGGTTGCAGGAGTGCCTATCCTAGTGTTCACTGGATGAAAGGGAACACCTCGGACAGGTCACCAGTCCTCTGAAAGCCTGTTCAAGTGTGAATGATAATTTCATCTGTGATCACCATTAGGATATCTTTGTGTGAAAATGTAAAGCTCTCTATAGTGTGCAGCAGGTGCTTACAGTCTAGGTTTGAAGAATTATTGTCAGGAGGTTGAGTGGGGCATGCAGATTTCTGTCAGAACAGGGTCATGAATGGCATAAGGAGGAGGCGCCATAATGTTCGACCAGTATGGAACACACTGAGGTTGATCTGGTGCAATTAGACAGCTCAATTTTTTCCCCCAAAATGATGCTGCCAGAGATTTAACCACAACCAAGAAAAAACTCCAATCACTCCAATACTCAGGTCCTTCATGTCACTCAAATTCTCATGTTCTTGCACTGGCTTCCAGTTCGGTACAGAATTGATTTCAAAGCATTAGCCATTGGGTACAAGTCACTCAATGGTTTGAGCCCTAAATACATCTCTGACATGTTTAATGTATATAATGTCTGAGATCTGCAGGAGCTGCTCAGCTAGTGGTGAATAGATCTGAAACTAAACATGGTGAGATGGTGTTTAGTCACTATGCAGCTCACTGCTGGAACAAACTGCCCATCAGTATCACATCTGCACCAACTGTAGCTTTAAAAAACTGCTAAAACTTCAATAGTTTACACGTTTAGACTACACTTCTTTTAAATATTGGCACTTCCAATGCACTTTCAACTTCATTTATTGATTTTCAATGTAAAATTGTATTACTTTTATTTCAACTTTTAATTTCATTCTATTTTATTTTTATTCTATTCCTGTAAAGTATATCGAATGACCTTTGTGTATGATAGTGGACGGTATAAATAAGCTTGACTTGACCTGCGTTGAACCGCACAGGATGTGCAAAGGAACAAACAGAAAGTAACTTCTGTTTGAAGTGACTGAACACAATATAAAGCTTGGCAAAATGCCAGCAGCAGTTCCAGTTGGCCTAACTATTACAGCCAAGCTGAAAAAGGAGAGCCATAAGGAAGCACAGAAATAAGGCCTCTCCCTCCATTCCACCATCAACAAATCTGAGTGAACGCATGACAGCAGCAGGACAACAGCACAAGTTATCTCAATTACCTTAATTCTGTTTGTCCGTTATCTCTCAGATCTTGTTCAGATACAATAAAGCCGCAGATCTTTTAGCATGGACTGAAAAAATTAAGATTGTGTCTGAAACATAACAAATGTTGCCTACTCAGACAGGAAGCCACCCGGTCATGTACAAATCAAATTGTCTCAAATTGCAGGTACTGTTACCACAGTACTGTCTTCCAAGGCGCTGACTTATGTGACATCATGGGCAGCAAGGCACTGAGACAGATGTCGTTCATTTTCAGACACAGCCTGTGCCTTATGACACTGACTGGAAGATTATTTTAAAGCTGGACACTTAGTATTAAACCTACACTGCCTGATATAGTTTTAAAAATTCTAGGAACTAGTGGGGAACCAGCACCTTTGATCTAAATGGTTGTGAAGGTTCATACTGAGAGATTCAGTTCCTTCAGACTTTGAGGTGCAAGGCCATTCAGAGCTTTGCACGTCACTAGCAGAATTTTGCAAACAACCTCAGCTGTTGTTAGAACATTCTAGCTCTTGACAACAGGGCATTACTGTACTTTAACAAACGTTAATTAATCGGTCCACATAATTTATGGGTGTTTCTTAGAAATCACTTGTGATGAGGTTTTAAACAACCGTGCCACTGTTAATTGGTTATTTTAGTTTTAAAATGTTCTTAATTTTTAAACTAAATTTCGATTTACATAGGTTGATATTGTCTTGTTAAATCTGTGTAGCACAGCTGGTGGGTAATTGCTGGAAAGGCTTTTTACTGTATGTTGTACTAAGTAGGACTGCATGTGACAAATAACATTGAATCAGATATTTAGTCGTGTATGTCTTTTACAGTTTATTATCTGGTTCATAGAACTGTGGTGTTGTTGGCATAGCAGTGGAAGTTGAGGCCATGTTTTTGTTTTTGGATAACATTTCTCAGTGGTAACATATACAGTACACTGGAAAATGTTAGAGGTCGTAGAACTGAGCCATGTGGGACACCTTATGTTTTACTGTAACAAATGGATAATGATCACTTAATTGTGTGATCCCAACCAGGATTATTAAGCTGTCTCTCAAGATGTGGTCTATAGTGTAAAATCCTGCAGTAAGAACAAAACCAGCAAAGATGGACAGTCTTAGTTAAAGGATGAGAAACAATAATAAAAGATTGTTGATTATCTTCACTAGAGCCGTCTCTGTAATATAATTCCTGACATACAAGTATTTGATTTTTATTCAAATATTAACTTTGCTGTTGTGCCACAGCTTTCTCCAAATCGTAGATAAAAAGGAAAGATCTGAAATAGGTCTAAAATAGATTTACATTATGTTTCTTAATAAGAAGCTTAAAGAAGTTTAATTGACCATATAGGGCTAAAGCTTTTCCTGTGTAACATTTTTTTATTTCTTCAGTATCTACCGCAGTGTTTCCCAAAAGTGCTCCTGCAAACTCACTGCCCTGCACATTTTAGTGTTTTCCTGCTCCTAACACACCTGATCCAGTTAATCAGGTCTTTAACAACCACTTGCTGTGCTGAAACCTTGGCTATTACCAAAAGTCTTTAATTAGCAGTAATAAAGCCTCTTAACGAAAAAAAAAACCCCTTAATCTAGATTCCCATCCCAATAGTATATCAATAGAAATTCTATATTTATCCATCAATGTATCTATCTATCTATCTATCTATCTATCTATCTATCTATCTATCTATCTATCTATCTATCTATCTATCTATCT
>JBBPDB010000108.1:11675860-11692260 GCA_037974465.1 Brachypetersius altus
CTGGAGGGTTCTCGAGCTCCTCCACTCCTCCACCTCCGCTGCCGCTGGCCATGACTATCGCTTGACAGACTGACTACACGCACCATTCAGCGGAACTTTTATTATTCTTTCGGATCTTCGGATCACGGATCAACAGTGATCCGTTGCACCACTAATCAACATCTACAGTCTAAGCTGGACATGGCAAACTGATGAGCCTCTTCTGTTTTAATCCATGCTAATAGACTGCAGTGGCAGGATCATCTACTGTAGCAGCAGTTAGTGACGTGTTCAAGGGCAACCTTTGTGTCTCTGTTCTTCACCAGTTGCTGAGGTTTAAAACAAATTCTGAATAACCTGAGTTCATATTTTTGTGTTTAGTTCCTATATAACAATGACATTGTTGTTTTGTTTTTATTATCTATGTTGCATATATGCAACAAAATGCAGCTGGTCTTTAATGGCTGTAATAACTATAATTGGCTGCCTGGTCTATGCTTGGGTGAGGGAAAAGACAAAAGCTACTTTCAACCACATTCTGGCTCCGGCTGGTAAAGAATGCATTTTTGTATTTTGAACTTGTGACTTGCCTGTCGATCAGGATGATAGCAGACAGGTTGGGGCAAATAGTTTTTTTCCACAGAAATTTGCTGCAAGCAGCAACTGAAAGATTTGGAATTTTCTCGCCCAGCAAACTATAAGGGAAAGGGTTAGACATTAGGTGGGGTTCAGGGCTAAAACCCCAGAAAAACACAAGGGCCATTAGGAATGCACTTAAATTTATCTGATATCTGTGGAAGTTCCCTCATAAAGTTAGCCCCTGAACATGAAGTCCAGTTAATGAATATACCTGAAAGAAAAAAATAAAGGTTCCTTCATAATATTTTGGCTAACACTCGTGGAGTCTGGCAATAGTTGAAGATAAACGGTAGTAATATTCCATATCACCGTAGACTTAATACCTTTATTTGTTGAACTTGGCCAAGGTGTTTGGAATATGCATGAGTAAAGTATTTGAGGAACCTTTATACAGTGGCATGGAGATGAATTTATACTAGTTGACCTTATAGTTTTTTAAAGCTCATTTTTCCACTTTTGAAAATGTTGCTAAATGTTGGCCAGTGTGCATTTAGCACATTCTGTTCTTGTTTTGCATCTTTTAAATTACATTTTTGCTGCCAGTTAGGGGTGCGTATTGATTGAACCTTAATAAACAGCCTTTGAACACTTCAGTTTTTGTCACTAGTTTAATGCTTAGCTCTGGGTGCGCACATGCACACAAACATACACACAGACATGCACACTTGCACTTTAGCTCTGATGGTTCTGAGACAGAAAGAAGCTTGTTATTTGAATTGAGAGACTTGTTTTCTTGCATCTAGTTCATTTTTGTCTTCTCTCCCAGAGGTGATTGTTTGTGGGGTCGACTACAAATTTGTAATGGCGTACCCCATTTATTACAGCCATTTGTGCTATCAGTTTTGCTTTTATCTCAGTCTACCTCTTTCATGATCCACCCAGCAAATACTGAAGCTGTATCACTGTTGTGATGTTGGGTCCACGTCAGAGTGGACCAGACTCAGATAGGCCTGTTACTTCTGCAGACTGAGAGCAAAGCACGATGTGTGCCTGTTTTTATAGTGTGCAAACACTAAACGTGCCCACTAGTCTTATCAGAGAAGATATAAAGCTGTTTTTGTTTGAGCTTTTGTTTATTCGCACCTGTTCTGAAACTTAGCCTTTCGTCAATCTGTTGTGTCTCTCTCATACTCTAAGACAAAGCTTCTGGAACTGAAATTTTTTTTTAAAAAAAGACCGACAATAAGAGTGTTCATTTCCAATGAAAGACTTTATCACTTGTTAAATTTAGCTAATTACATTTCCTTGTCTTTGTTTTAATGTTAAGTTGTGTGTTTGATAAAATAAACTCTTTTACTGCCATGATTCATTTCATGCTTGCCTAGAGCTTTGGGGGAAGTTGTTTTGCTAAATGTTAAATTAAAAAAACAAGATTCAGCTGTGTTTTATACCCTTTTATAACTGTGGATCTGCTGTTTTACTAGTGCTTTTTTCTGGTTCAGATACACCACAAACTTCAGAAAAACATATTTACACATTTATATTGTAAAAATGTTTTGAAGTGTTTTTTGCCCTAGTATCCACTCTTAGTATATATATTTTACTGAGACTTGGGAGGGATCTCTATGTCTGTAGCTTGTTTGCAAGGTCTGGGCTGCCCTGAATCTCAGACAAGCTAATTACTTTGTCACGAGTCAGCTTTTCATGGCAGAGGGTGCCTACATAACACAGAGTAAGAGTCACTGCATCTGGCTTACTGAGGTAACATAACACTGGGGGTGATGGATGAAAGGCACTTGGTTGAAAGTCTCCGTTCACAGATTATAATTAACCACCTTTCTTTGACCTCCAAAAATTTTGTTCACTGGTCTGTAGTTGGTGAATATCTTAACAACAGCCTTCCACTCATGAGCTGATGTTTGAATTGGTCTGAATCTTTACCTCCATCTTTTTTCTCCTTTTTGTTTGTGACTAGACATTGTAAGCATTTATCGGTCTTCCACTGTTAAATGGCTTGACTGAGTAAAGCGGTAAAATGTTTACATTCCTTTCTGACTAGGACGTTATTGAACAGTGGCGACATATATCTCTCTGCATGCATAAATCAGCTAGCCCTGTGCTAGCGGAGGCTAATAATAATGCACCTGGTGCTTCACAAGCCTCAGACATGTCCGATTATGGTGACCGGAAAGGGAGACTGTTTCCAAGAGAATATAGTCCATTCTAACAGCTGTTGGGACACAGAGATAAGCAAAATTGTGCTCCTCCGTGCACAGTTGAGATAAAGTGCTATTTTCAGAGCGCGGTTGTTTGTGACATGTCATGTATTATTGTCCTGGAGGAGAAAAAAGATTATATGTAGTTGTTGCCTGTTATAAAAGGTAGACCGTTGTTTTCCCCTAATATGTGTATGTATGTATAAAATATTCATTGTAGTAGGCCTGTACAGGAAATGCCTTCTAATGCATAACTGCATTACATGGCTAATAAATAAGGCTGTTAATACGCAGTAAGCAGCTACTAAACCTTATTCCTCACTTTGACAGCATTAAATGGTTGCATTCTGCAGCCCTAAATTTCGATTAGAAGGATTTCAGTTTTGTCAAGATATTTTTGGTTTTCCAAATTGCATCTCTATTTAGGTCATCATTTAGTTTAGATTTTTCATTGTTGTACCTTTATCATATTTACTGACACAGCAAACATAGCAAATGTAATATCATATAAATATATATTTTTAGTTTCGTAAGCAAACCTTTTTGAAAATTTCAAGTAAATAAATGTTACCCACAAAAATCATTGTCTGACAGCGTATTGTTTATAACCCTGTAACAAGGGAATAGCTGTTTGTACTTTGTGTACCTGCTTTACTCTATGCTGTTGATTTGTTCTCTGTAAACCAATTGTTTGCCTGTACACGCTGCAAGAAATATCTCTTTTGCTCTCGCTTGCTTTTTTTCTGTATCTGTTATTGTTTCCCCCTCAGCCTTTTTTTCAATGCAAGTCATTTTTCTCCCATTTTTCATCCGTGTCTTTACACGTTTTGCGCCAATTTTCTGTTGCAGTGGATATTGTTTTCTTTTCTGTCTCCTAGTGTTCATCGTCCTGTGGCTTTGGTAGTTAGCTGTAGAAAAGCAGAGCAAGACGCAAAACCCGGCAGTACAAGAGAGAGGTTAGGTAATAATGAGACACAGCTCTGAAAAAGCACTGGCTATGGATATTAATCTATCTTTCTTAAGTCCCTCTTTCCTCCCAGAGGACAGAACAAAGCAGCCTAGCTGCAAATGAATCATCGTACACAGGGAGCCTGGCACAGAATCTTATTAAAATATGTTTGCTGTTTGCAACGGTAACCAAACAGACAGAATGAAGACAAGCAATGTGTGAGGTATCGAGTGATTTTGTTCAAACACTAAGACTGAATAATTGACCACAGGTCAGTAAGTTCATCATTTAATAATTTGCGCATGACAACCCTGTCAGGGCACAGAATGCACGGTCTTTCTGTGTGCATTTGGGCTGAATCTCGTTCTGTGTTGTGATAAGAATGGCAGAGCTGTGCAGGAAGCAAGAGAGTGAAAGGGTGGAGCCTTTCAGCTCCCCCCATTCATAATATGTAAATGCATACTAGCTTGCCTGAGTGCGATTGGCTGGCTGGATGTGTTGCCTGGCTGATAGGAGAGGCTGAGTGCCTTGTGTTGCGAATGCTCCTATGCGGTGGACAGAGGAGGAGCACAGAGGCGTGTGAGGAACACGGAGAATGCAGAAAATCAGACTAAAGGTGGATTTTATGCTCTGCTACAGTGAAGAGGAAAAACATGCTTTTGATTCTCTGCATCAACCCTTGTTTTGTAGCTGTACATGGGCAGAGGATTGCTTGTCTGCAGGCGGAAGGATAGAGGACAGACGAATTTGCGAGCGACTGTGACACTACTGTGGCAGGCACTCCATTCATAACCATGGTGGACTGCTTCAAAGACTGTGGCAATGACAAAGATGAATAGGTGCTAAGTGCCACTCTTCATTCCGCTCTGTATTGCGTGCACAGTTCACTCCTTTCTGTCTGTGCAGCTGTTCCGGATCCCAAGCATTTTCTGGTAAGCGTTTTTGGCCAGAGTCTGACCAGGTGGCTGAAGTGCCTGATATAAAGGGGACTGTAGAGAGCTGGTGAGATATGGTGGAAGAAAATGGAATCATGTCTATGGAACTGCAGCTTCACTTCGGCCGAATCTAAAAAGACTCAACTTTGCCGGAACAGTCTCCTCATTCTTTCATTTGGCCAATAAGAGCCCGCTTTCTCGCTGCCTCATTGGAATCTAGCCATGCGGGTCTGAGTGGAGTTGTTGTTTGCCTTTTACTGTCAGTGGGCTGCTTCTGCCCATGCTTCTGCAGCTGTGAGCTCTTTCAAGATCAGCTCAGAGAGTGGGCAGCCTTTTTATCCCTGCCTCATTCTTGTTTCTTTGCAACTGTTTCAAGACTGCCAAACAACCCACTGTCTAACAGTTGCGTGTTTAAGTATATATTAAACTTAACAGCAACTTCATGAGTTAAGGAGCATACTATTTAAAGTGCAAGCCACCACTAATCTTGAATGCCTAGGTAGATTTTTTTCCCCCTGAGTGTTCCTTTTTGGTGCAGATGTACGTCTGTTGGGATCCTGTACACGTAGACCAAATCTGTCAGTTAAAGAAGACTTGAGCGAAAGAGGGGTGCACCGTCCTGAATTTTATGCTATTTTTGTCCTCTAAGCTGCCATTTTCGTCATTAAATGCCCACGAGTTGTGCAGAGGATGGGGTTTCCATAGAAATCAGTCCTTATGGGAATCGACGCATTAAAAGCGAGTGAGGTGTAAAAAAAAAAAAGGAGGTCTGAAGAAGCCTTTCCACACCCCTTGTTGAAATGAGCCAGATACTCTGTTTGTTGTCCTGAAGGGCTGACTAGGAGAGAAAAATGGAGACATGCTGTCCTAAAGGATGTTGCCTGAATTATTTTGCATAAGCAATGTGCAAGATCAGATGGAAAACGGCATTATCACAGTGCCAACTACTGAATTACTGCTACTCTGGAGATTCAGTCCTTTCCTGTTTCTAGTATATTTGAATATCTGCAGCCTGTGGTTGGACTAGAACACACACAGAGAATCATCATCGGGACGGAAGAGGAGACTTTTTAATGAACAAATGCACTGAATTGTTACAATTGAATACTTGCACAGGTACACTAGGACCAGAGCATGTGGCAAAAAGAAAAAATACTAAAGAATATACAGTGACTTGATCATTTACATTTTGTAGGACGATCACTTCTGAGTGTCGGATGTGGATATGATTAATGTAATGTAAAGTCTTCATCTGCGCCCTTATTTCTACCAGCGTCTGCCTGCTGTTTGCCCATTCATGGCGTATTGTTCCCATCTGGTGCCACTACAGCGAATACGCTGAGAAGTGCCTGTTGGTCTGGTTTTATTCCAAATCTTGGCTGAAGTACTCACTACTCGTTTGTTAGTGTAGTGAAACAGCACAACTGAAGTTTGTCTGGGAGACGACAACAGAATGGATGACTCAAGTATTCTAAGACGAAGAGGTCTCCAGGTAAGATTTCGTGATTGATCTAGATTATTAAATGTCCTACGAAGTGCCCCATATTTATAGCTTGAACCCTCCGGGTGATGTAAAATATGGGACACCTAGTAAATTCATTGGATTTTTTCAGCTATCAGATTTTCTACTTTATCAAAATAATGCTGTTCTTTTAGTTAGTTTCTGATACTGATAGGGTTCTGAATATTTGCATCAAAGTATTTGCGAACATCTACCTTCCTAATAATTGTTTTAGAAAGTAAATGATAACAGATTAAAAAAACTTTGCTTCAGCTCAATTCAGATTACTTTGCTGCCCGCAAAACCTGCAGGCCACTTTGTCTGACAGCATGTGGTTCATAACTCTGTTACAAGGGGATTGCTGTATTCCCACATGTTCCATATGGAACATGAGCATGCTGGGATCTGAGGCAGCACTGTGAATTTTATTTGTACAAGTTTAATTTGTTTTGTTACTCATTGTTGCATCAGAAACTATAATTCATTTCATCTTTATTCAGGCATATATTTGCTGTTCTATGTGCTTGTCTAGCAAAATCAAGTAACATATCTTTCTGATGCATTTAACCTTTATGCTGTATGGGCTTCTAAGCTGCCTTTTTTTTTTATATCTGGCAGTTTAAAAACTTGGCTTGGTTGCTAATTTTAATGTACTTGTGTGATGAAGTGTGTGAAGGCTAAACATTTTAGCAGATTGCTAACAGCTGATATTCAGTATTACAGAGCTCTTATTATGGGAGTTTGGATATTATTGACTGTATATTTTAAAGACATATATTAATATTTTGTAACTCACTTGCAAGGCAATTCTAGCCTAAATCTGGTGGGTATAAGATAAATCTCATGATTTCGATTGGTCTTTGTTTTAGCATTACTTGGCCGCTCACAGAAACCTGAACAGTAGCTTCTTCCTTTGCAGCAGACAGTGGTACAATATTTTGAAAAGTAGCTTTAGTACAGTTGTTATTGCTGGTGTCTCTCTTATATTTTGTTGACCAGTTGTGATTCGTTGATTATAGCCAAATGTTTTATTCTTAGATGAACATGCACTCATTAGGTAGACATGATCCCAATGGATCCCTAGTAGAAGTAGAGATAACCTAGGTCTAGTCTACAGATGCTCCAATCGGTTTTGGGCTTATTTTGAAATTAGGGAAAATATGTATAAAATGAACTAGGCCAACATGGCAAAGATAGTCAGGAGCTAACATTCCTTAAATAAAAGACTGTGTCAGGTCGGCTCTTGTTCACCTTCAGCACCATGCTGAGACAAAAAGATTAGTCGGCCTCAGTTAGTCACACTCTGTCACATTCCACACATACATCGAAACCCCATGGCCTCACACAGCAACATTAGTGTGATCCTCTATGGTGGTCATTTTTGTTTTGCTTTGTGCATCCCTGTATTCTGTTTGGTAACTGAATGTAAAGCAAATTTTAAGTTTTGATTAACATAACTGTGCAGCGCTAATTACAGAATATAGAGGAAGTGAGAGGGTGTGGCTGGGCTTTTTTTTTTGTCACAATATTATGTCAGTGCAGGAAGACCAAGTTCTTCTTTTGCATCACAGCAGAAATTGGAAGGAAATTTAAAGTCGTCAATAAATCAAAAGAATTGTATTGTGACCATATGTGTGCTTACATATATGTGTATACTTTGAAAGGAAATCATGACTGTTGCCGTTGCATATAATGGGAACATAACACATTTAAAACTTTATTCAGTTTGGTTTTATGGACATTCAGAAATAATTCTGTTCCTTGGTGAACCACATATGTTCTCTTTATTACTATTGTTTGCCTATTTTTGTAATAAACCACAAGAAAGGGTTGATGAGCATTCTTTAGGAGCCACACTTTTTATCTGCTTCTCTTTTTGTACCAGTATGTGTCATCAGGGACTTCAGAGCCTCTGGCAGAAAGGCTGGGTAAGGTTGTGCTGAGCTGGGCTGCTCTGTGTTTCAGGGCAGTGAACTGTGCAGTGGAGGGTTTTGTTTTTGAAAATCCTCAGATGAGGGCTCTGCCCCAGGCATGGGGCTCTCTCTATCTATTGGGCAACAGGGGAGTATTCTAGTGGGTTAAACTCCCACTGAAAATGGAAGAGATTTTTTTGCTGTTAACGTTTTGCTGACACCTCCACAATTTATTTATTCAGCATGATTGGGGCAGCAAGTCATTTCATTCTTACAAGGCAGGTTTTGAATCATTTTCTTTTCACTCATTCTGATCGAGGTTTTGGCTTGTTTGCCATCTCGCGGTTTACTTTTATATTTAAAGTGGTCACAGTGGCTAACTACTGGTACTTGATGAATTGGCTCTTATGGCTTTAAGCACTTCCCCTTAATGGCCTAATGAGGTCTGAACAGTCATATAGGGAGCCTCCCTAAGAAGCCTTGTAGAAGATGCAATGCACATAAAACAGCACTTGGCAGCGTTTATGAGAAGTGGTTTGTGCGTGTGTATGCGCACATGTAAGAGCATGCTCCTGCATGTCTTTGTGTTTAGTGGAGGAAGAGTTGGAGTTTCTAATAAATCTTTCGATTGCATTCATTTTAAGACATCTGCAATATCATTCTTAGTGTTTATGCTTGTGTTTATGTATTGTAATACAGTAATCCCAGTATTACGTGGATCGGGACTCGCGGATCCAGTCACGCAGATTTATGAGAACCAAACTCATTGTTTTACGCGGAAATCTCCACAACAACGTGGGACCTGCAAATATTCTCCATATTGTTTTTCATGGCAATATTTTTTTTATGCATTTAACTTCTAAATTATTAAGAAATTTTAACTTATTTTGTAATACAAATAGTAGGGATGCACTGAAATGGTTTTTTTTTTTTTTTTTTGGACAAAAAATTAGGAAACACTTGGATGAAAACCGAAACCAAAACACAAAGAAATTATTATTAAATTCTTATTATTAAAGAATAAATCTGTCACAAAACTATGAAAATATTTATTTAAACTTCAAACAACTTTCATGTTGTCACAAACATCTTTCCACGTGTCTTTCTTAGATATATCGAAAAATAAACCCATCAGTTTTATTACTGTAAATTAAATTAAAAGAGGCTGTTGAGCTCAGTCTCTACAATAAGACACATCGCTGATGAACAGTAAATTATTGAACTGTAGAAATTATTGGTGATCACCCCTACATTTTACTGTATTTCTGACCCGATCTGGCAAAATGAGTCACAGTGACCCAAAATTCAAAATTGAGGTTTTGGGATCATTAAAAAGAAGAGAAAATAAGCTTTAAAATGATATCTTGGTAAAATGAATTATGAATTATGGTTGCACAGCACCATTTTCCAACTGAAAAACATTTAACGTTTTTGTCAGTTTTTTGTTTATCTTTAACAATCCATAACATTAAAAGAGGTGCACCCAGCATTCAACAACAAAATTTTACTACAGGCATTTAGATACTTAGAAAAATACATTAAATCAGACCGAAGACACATCACTAGAGCTAAAGAACTCATTGACCAACTGTATTCATTGTATTCATACTCATTGACCAACAGTCTGTATTGGCTTACCTTAATATTTTTATTAAGAATAATGTATTAAACTGAGTTTAAAATTAAATTAAAATGTTTTGGGAGCATATTTCTGTATAAAGTGTATAGACTATATAATAGTGTGTATTGATCTGCTGAATATTTACATTAAATAATAAAACTTTTAAAAATGCTAAACAAAAACATGCCAGACAGAGCCACGTGAGTCTGGCCCTGCGTTCCCGTAACCTAGCAACGGTATATTTAGGGTTTATACTATAAAAATAGGTATTTTAAGCATTTTTTAAAAAAAAACAAAACACAACAATTTGGTTTTCATTTATACGCGGGTGCTCTTGGAACTTAACCCCCTGCGAAAAGCGGGGGATTACTGTATTCTGTAATCCAGACATAATGTAAATAACAATTAATGCAATTAAATTTAGATTATGACTTTCTCGGTTTATTAAGGGTATGATTTTCTCCTCTAAACATCATATATTTTGATTGTAGTATCATAGTGTTGAAGTGACTGAATTTGTATAAAATCTTACATAATGATATTGTTGCTTTAGTTTTCTCATACTTCTGTTTCATTCCTCTTTCCCATCTGGCTCAGCTATCTCATAAACACAAACCAGCTTGTCTCGTGAATCCAGAGATTAAAATAGTTGTTAGGATTCTAAGGAAAGCTGAAACTAAGTTTATTTATTTATTTTTTAAATCGAATCAGTTTAGAATTGATACATGCAGTCTTGACCTGCAAAGAGGAGCTTTAGAGCAGCATCTGTAGCATTTGGTTTCCTCTTATTTCCTGCCAGGTTAAACTGGCTAATTGCTGTCGTGCTTTGCTGGGTTTGTAGGTGAAGTCTCAGGTGGGGAGATTGCACCTATGGGCTAGAAAGAATGAGAAGGAGATGGGAGGGGGTGAGGTGAAGCATTTTGTGAGTCCATGTGGTGGATCTTTTAGTTGGGGGGGAAAAAAAGTGACAATCTTGTCATACGTGAACACACCACAGCACACAGTGTGAACAGTACGAAATACTTCCTCTGCATTTTAACCCATTCACCAAGTGAAGCAGGGGGCAGCTACGAACACAGCGCCCGGGGAGCAGTGTGTGGGGACAGTACCTTGCTCAGGGTACCTCTGAGGTGCCCAGTGGTCTTGGGAATCGAACCCAGGACATCCTGATCAGGGGGAGAATGCCCTAACCACTAGGCCACCAACTGCCCCTTTAAAGTGCATCGCCGTATTCTGTGGCTCTTAGTCATGCTCTACTACTTTTTATTAACCACTCCAATTTTTGTTCAGTGACCCAGTATGTGTCGGTCAGCTCCATTAGGTTAAATATTCTCTTGAATTGACTTGCCCAAGGAATTGCTGCTTTGTGTAGTTGAAAGTGAATATTCTACTGCATTGGCCTTTTCTCTGCTTAGCAGGTGTGATTTCTCAACCATGGCAGTTTCACACACTAACATTTAGTGGGAAATAAGTAAAGTACATTGTGAATATTTTTTGCCTGTGCTAATGTGCAGTTTACTGTTTCATATCAAGGAAATGAGAACTAGGCATTGACCCTGTGTTCTAAGATTCAAGCCCAAACCTTTCTTGTGCAATGTTGCAGTAATGACATTTCAACACCACTTGTTCCCTTTCACCTCTGCATGCACCTTCTCAGCTCTCTTTTTAATCCTGTCTTCTGGCAACCAAACAGTGTCAAAGTGTATTGTGGTTTTTAGAGGAATTATCACAACAAGGGGGGGGGGGTTTGAACAAAAACCAACAGTAAAGCATGTGATCTATCTGCAGTGGACAAAAACCCTCAAGGATTGTGGTTCCTGATTTGAACACAGTGGAGTGATAGAACGTTAGTGTGTGGAGCTTGTTACATCTTGGCAGACATGGATTCTACCAAGACCCTAAATGGAGAGTCCAGGAAGAACAAAAAGCCGTTGGCCGGTAGGCAATCTCTGAGTTTGTATGGAGCAAGGAAATCCATTCTAAAAGAATCCACACCAACCACACTTCAGTCTAGACAGGTAAGGAATGTAGAGAGGGTGTAGGAGAGGGATGGATTTTCAAATAGTCAATTAATTATACAACAAAAAAGTTGTGTTTCCATTTTGACAGGTGTTTCTAATGCCAATAGCTACAGCCCCAATATGGCAATAATACAAATGGAAGCTGTTTGCCATTAAACAACAAGAAGAAAAAAAAGCAACAAAGTGTAGTGCAAACTCTGATCTGGGCGATCTTTGAAGAATAGTCGAATAGTTCCCAGAGAATACTGATTGATATTTTGTCTTGAAATACCCATCCCCAATATGGGTATAAGTTATTCATTTAGCAATTTAACTTTTCTAGATTAATGCCAATCCAACATCCCTCAGCCAAGAGCAATATGAAGGTCGCATTTCAGTTAATAATTAAACTTGATGCTTGTCAGTAAAAATAATGGATACTTCAAACAATCATAGAAAATACAACTGTCAAATGGTTAATGTGCATTTGACAGTTGATGACATCACACTTTTAAAGCTAAAACCTGTATAGTTAATATTTGTGGAACAGGCTACCTACATTGCATTTGATATCATGTATATTTTGAAGAATATTTGATTGCTGACAGACATATTTAGCTTTTTTGACTAATCAAAAGGATATAATGTGAAATTACAAAATTAGCTGTGATGTACCTTTGTAATGCAAACTGTCCACCTTCACCTTTCTATGGCTTAGTAAATTAAAGAATATTATTTTCGGTTGTAGCACCCCCCCACCCCCACCACCACCCTCACCCCCCACCAGCACTTTTAATTTCTCTCACTTTGGCCACTGCAACTCCAAAGTCATTATATAAAAGGATTTCTTGCACTGCTTTCACAAATAATACTAAGCTGTCAGAGCAGGAATTAATTTGTTCACTTGTTAACTGTGCCATATATAAAGCAAAATACAATTATTTAAAATTATTTGTTATTACCAGTCCATTGCCTCTCTTGCTTAGTCCTCTGAAACAAAAAACGCAGAAGATCTGCATTGCTTGACTAAACATGATCCTAATGAGTGTAGAATTAATAGACGTCACTGTTGAATAGTCATAGTACCTTCAACTGGAACACATTCAGCTCAGACGCAGAAGGGTCAATTTTCCAGACTACCTTTTCTATTAGGAAAAACCTTCAAGCCATAGAAAGTTTAGAAAGTTTAAAAAAAAAAATAAACAAACAGCATGGAAATATCAGATAAATGTACTCAGAAATGCCTCTAAAAACAATCGATAGGTGTTAAAATAGTGTGGGCTTGGAGATGACTACAGAATCTAGTGAATTGCTTGTTACATCCTCAGTTACAGTTTAACAACAGTAAAATGTCAATACTTTCTAATGGAACCTAAACAAGGAATGTTTCTCTCTACATCATTGTCATGTTTGCATGCAGTTCAGTCTTCAGTGTAAGTTCTTACTGCATTTCTGAATTTGTTTTAATTTACCTTTACAGCATTTATCTGTTTCATTGCAAATATTTGTTAGTATCTCGACAAGCAAGTTTGACTGTAAGATCTTTCTATTAACACCTTACCTAACATTAGCAGTAAACAAGTATGACGATTCCTGTTTATTTTTTAGAATCTCCCTACCAGCTCCATTTCTGAGGTGGCATTTTTCCAAAAGCCAGACGTATACATCACAATGCATGACCATTTGCAAAAGTAACAAGTAATTGAGGCTATAAAGAGATATAATGAAGCACAAAGCATGCACTATATGGACAAAAGTATCTGGGCACCGGACCATTACACCCACCGGGACTTTAATGTAATTGCACTCAAAAACATTTGTCCATATAGTGTATCTGTATGTGTCTGGAAACGGATCATTTGTGAAATTTGCAAATACCTACTTACTTTTCATCCAGTGTTCCTTTGTTGCTTTTCTTTTTTACAGTCTTAGAAATATAGATGCTGAGCAAACATGGGCCTCTAGAGAATACATAAGTTTTGCAGCTTTTTTAGGCATTAGTCTTACTTATATTTTTGTTCATTCATTTATTCTCCAAATAGCAGCTACAATCTCGACTTTTCTGCACCCTGCGTGTAAAATATCAGAATTGTCATCTTTTAATGAATGATTGGCAGCTGTAACCTCGAAGCTATCAAACCTTCCTTAGGATAAGAGTGTTAATATAACCTCTAAGACAGTCAGTGTAACCCCACATATGCATCAGTACAGAGTTAAACAAAACCTTGAAGAGACCTCTAACCCTCTGCGATATAATAAGGAAGTCTTGATTTAGGGAAAAGAAGAAGAAAAGAGTTTAACTGTAAAAAGCCTCTGAAAATGTCTTACTTTAAGAAATACATTTTGAGCTTCTTTTTGAAAGTGCTTAGTCATTCAGGATCTCTCCGCTCCTCAGAAAATTCTCAAGCTTCAAGCTAAAATGACTGAAAGCAAAATTCCACTCTTGCCATGATTTGGGGGACCAAAACCATGGAGACATTTAAAAAGCAATAAGAAAATCCTAAAATCAATTCTAAATGACACAGGTTACCAATGTAGTGATTGGAGTGATGTTTTTTGAAAGTGCCGCAGGTAATAGAGCTCTTAGGTTGGGCAGAGCCATACAATAGTCTAGTCTTGATATGAAAAAGGCATGAACAGGTTTTTCACTATTAGGAGGAGAGAGAATGTCCTGAAACACTGAGATTTTGTGATGATGAAAACAGGCGGTTTTGCATGTGGCATTAATCTAACTCTTGAAAGTCAGTCATTGCAAAATATCCTTGAAGCTCATTATCAAAAATCGCTCCTAATTTATTGGCACATGGTTTGGACTCTATGTTTTAGGCATAGATAGACCCAAATATCCTTCCTAGTACCTGTTTTCTAATCTAGGAACTGGTATTCTCTTTATTTAACTGCTGAGAAAGTTGAACAGAGAGATTATAGATTCTTAAGCATCTTATGAACTTATAAAGCTGGGGATCATCTGTGTACTGGTGATAACCATTGTTACCACTTTTTAAATTATGCCGGAGAGTAGAAGACGGTATTGATTGAAAATTAATAGACTCAAGTATTCTTGGGACGCCATAAATTACTGCTTGATGTTTAAAAGTACCCAGCGCAATGTAATTGCCGCGGTCACTTAGATAAGGTCTAAACCATTCTAGGACTCTGCCCATGAGGCCCACACAGTTTTGCGGTTGATAAAGTACAATTTCATTATCAGCTGGACCAAAAGTAGCAATTACATTCAACACAACCCGCATGGAGAGTTACCCACATCTCAGATCAGTTAAGACTTTGGGGAAGTGGTGTTTCAGTTCTGGTACAAGCCTGGAAGTGGGATTGAAATACTTTATTAAGATCGTTTGCATTTAGAAAATAATTCAGCTGGCCACTGATTTTTTTTTTTCCTCTACAAGAAATATAAGGTTAGCGTTGGGTCTGTAATTATTAAGCACCGCAGAGTCAATGCTTCTGTTTTTCTACAATGATCTGACAAGAGGGGAAAAATAATCTGCTGTAGAGATTGATTAACAGTGCTTATATCATCAACAGTTAATAAGCTTAGGACCTGTTAAAAAAATGGTAATGTAACAAGAAAATAGGCTTGAAGGTTTTAATAATGAAATTATGTCTCAGTGTTCCAAATGCTATGTTCTTCCCTATGCCAGATTTTGTGTAACTAAAAACCAGCACTAATTTGTCAACAAAAACTAGGAACCTGAATTCCCTTGGTAACACACAATGCTGATTATCTATTTCCCTGCAGCAACTGCTTATATTTGTCTTATATCTTATGTCTTATATCTGTTCTTGCAATTCCCATAATAATCATTTTACTCCTTGAGGGCCTTACAGGCATGGTAGGCTTTAAAAAATAATGTGAAAACACAGTTAGTATGAATCCACTTTTTGCTTTTTGTCCTGCATGCTAAGTAAGGAAAGGTGAACCTCTTCTCTGAGGTCATTTAGACTGCAGAAATGCTCTGTGTCCTACTTTAGTCACTCCTCAGCAGTGCTATGTATTTTAAGCATAGAGTACTCTGAGGTTGTGTGTCTGGTGTTTTGTCTTGACCCATCTTTCCTCATATAACCTTCTTTGCATTACTCCCAATTACTTTTTGGGCAGTTGTTCTGTGAAGTGAAGTGTCCATTCTGTCATTCTTGAACACACCACAGCACACAGTGTGAACAGCACAAAACCAATTCACCAAGTGAAGCAGTGGGCAGCCAGGAACACAGCGCTCGGGAAGCAGTGTGTGGGTACGGTACCTTGCTCTGGGTACCTTTCTTAGCAGTCTTGGGAATCAAACTCACAACTTTCTTTTTGTAGGACGAACGACTAGGCCACCAGCTGCCCCTGTGCTTGAAATTGCATTAGCATTTAAATAATGTTATGTGCATTTCAGGAGTGTATAAGTACTATACAGACCCATATTCAGTCAACATTTCAGTACAAGTGGCCTATTTCCACAGCAGATACACTATATGAACAAAAGTATTGGGACACCTGACCATGAATTTGTGCACATTCATTCTATAGAGCAGAGGTCCCCAACCACAGGGCATGCGGTCGGGTATTAGGGCTGGGCAATTAATTGAAAAGTAATCGAAATCGACATTCAGAACCTATAATCGCTAAAATTTTTCCAGGTCAATTATTTCGATTACTTTCTCTTTAAAAACACTACCGCATGTGGAGTCACGTGACCCCGCTCC
>JBBPDB010000108.1:11694545-11716021 GCA_037974465.1 Brachypetersius altus
TTTCCCTGCTTAGGCTGTTGCCCCCGCGACCCGACTCCGGATAAGCGGGAGATAATGGATGGATGGATGGATGGATGAAGGCACAGTGAGGTCCCCAGAATTGAGATGTGTGATAGAGAAAATTACAAATAACAAAATTACAAATGTGCAAAGAGTAGAATAATTAAAAGCAGAAATAAGGCTATATTTATTCCTAAGCGTTTTTTGAGCCAGTTCCAATTCAGCCCAAACCAGCATGTTCCAAAGATGAGGTGATATGCTCTCTACACCTTCCTCATTCCATCACTCTGGTACAGATAAAATTTGTCTTGTCTGTTCATAAGACTTTTGTGCCAGATCTCTATAGGTTTCCAGTGTACTTTTTCAAATAGTCACCCATGGGTGAGGAACACAGCGCCCGGGAAGCAGTGTGTGGGGACGGTGCTCAGGGTACCTCAGAGGTGCTTAGCAGTCTTGGGAATCGAATCCACGACTTCCTGATCTCAGGGCGAACGCCGTAACCACTAGGCTACCAGCTGCCCCAAATGTTGAAATCAAGGGTGTCATTATTTCAATATGTATTAAAAAGTGAATATAATGGACACTGATACGCCCCTTTTTGTTTTCCAGTGGTCTCTCATTTGGTAGGTGTTGTGAGCAACTTGTGTTTTAGACACACCCACTTTAAAAAGACTCTTTTTTAATTGTTTTTCTTAAGTCACTCATAATTTCGAAGGTATGGGACATTTGTATTTATTTTCTTCAAAAGAGGGCCCTGAAAACATTCTTTTAAAATGTTTTATTTATCTTATTTGTACACGTGTTTTTTATTTATTGTATTTATATGTGTCCTTTATACTTTGGGCTCTGTAGAATCAAGACATTTTTAACATACAAAGTATCAAAAATTGAATGATCATCTTGGTAAATGAAAATTGTATTGTTCAATCACTAATTGTATTCTTCAACCGATTATGCTCCGTCTGATTTGATCTTTGAAGCTGACCAAAAGAACAGGGATGTTGTTGCCGGTTTTTCTCAGCTCATAATGTTCTTGACTGAGCTCGCCTGGTTAGCCTAGACTGACTGGCCTGCCTCCCCTGCCAAAGCACTAGATAAACGTATTACGAGCACAGCAATGAGCTCACTCTGCGTCCATGCTGAGAGCATGAGCTCATCATTACAGCCAGAGGACAGAAAAGGAGGGGTAAAGGAGAGAGGGAAGACTGCCAGAAAATGAGAGGTCTCAGCTGCATAGGACACACACACACACACACACACACACACACACACACACACACACACACACAGCCGGTGTTAGGTCAGCCTTTCTGTGTGTGGCATTACTTAATGGTAATGAATTCTCCTCATTGAGCTGGCTTAATCAGTCTTGACTTTGATGAGAAGTGCATGAGAGAAGCTTCTGAAATTACTAGTGATTGACTTTCGGTTACTGACTGACTGCATCCAGTTTAAAAGTGGTACCTCCAGTAATACATGGTTTAGCTAATAAACTACAGGTTGTGGCTTTGCTAAAAAATAGTGATATTGCTAAAATATAATTTTATTATACACTGTATATGATACACTGCATTTCTCTGCAATTTATGTGAACAAACTGGAATAAATAGATACTAGTGTAATTCCACTGTAGTGGTCCCGCTTGTGGGCTGTTGTCTGTCAGATGTTTGTACAATATATACTTTTGTAACAAACCTTTATATATTGCAAATAACACTGTGATTAAACAATGTGTGAGAGCACACTGTGTATATAAACCTTATTCAGTTATTTATTCTTTTACATATATATAGTGCCCCACTTTTGCACCATTTATTATTCTATTTTTTGTGTTGTTTTTCTATGTACATGTCTGCACCAAAGGAGTTGCTTTTAGTCTCATTGTACATGCATTTAGTGACAAAATAAGGCATTCTATTCTATAACTAGCTAGTTATGTCCATGTTTTCAGTGAAAACAAACACTGTTCTCTGTTTCGTTATATTTACATATTTACATTTTATTTACGGCATTTACCCAAAGCGACTTCCATTCCCTAACTACAGGGGACAGTCTCTCCCTGGAGCAGCTTGGGGTTAAGGGTCTTGCTCAGGAACCCAGTGGTGGTGTGCTGAGGGTAGGTCTAGAGGCACTATGCCACCACCACCACCATATGTGGTTATTATTATATGCGATGTTATTGTCAAATGACTGCAAAAAGATTTCAGTGGTTTATGCTGTTTGATTATTCAAGTGAAATTCTCAAGTGAAATTCTTTTGTTTTCAGCTGTGTGGTCGAGGTTGGGATCCTTTAGAATACAGCAATGGGCATGACTTGCGGCAGTTTCCACAGTTACTATAAACTGGTTGTTTGCAGACTCTTTATAATTGTTATAAATCTAGCCTGTGTCTTCACGATGGCTTGCAGGTTTTTAGTGTTCT
This sequence comes from Brachypetersius altus, assembly GCA_037974465.1. Taxonomy (NCBI): domain Eukaryota; kingdom Metazoa; phylum Chordata; class Actinopteri; order Characiformes; family Alestidae; genus Brachypetersius; species Brachypetersius altus. The sequence goes on from JBBPDB010000108.1 coordinate 11,696,967, forward strand.
TGGAATGTTGAAAAAAGCCTGTAATTTATGACAGAATTGGTGGTTGTCAAATCACCCACACCTGCTCTAGGTGAAACTAAAGAACTGAATGTTCAGTACCCTCTGCACTGTCCCAAGGGCATTGCTTGATAAATGGGAACACATGTCACTCGCATTTAATTCACACTCGCATTTAATTCAGTTAATTTCTATCTTTATGTTCCATGAAGTAGTATTGTATTCAAACCATTCAAGGGAACACTGAACAAAACGACATGTTTTGTTGTTCTCTATTGCTCTCTTTCTGCCTGTTTCTTACTTGCCCACCCACCAACCCCCCAACTCTCTCTTTATGTCCGATGACTAGCGCCTCTCAGTAGGCAATAATCAAATGTAGAGCTACAATGGTATGGTGTTAGCAGTGTGTCAGACTGCTCCGGCAGAGGGGGGCTTTCTTTGATCGTCCTTTGCTCACGTGCCCCTCTCCCCTGGGACCCACACTCCTCCATTTCCCCTTCCTCCTTCAACTCCCTCTAATGAGCACCATTCCTCATCCTCTCACACATTTTCTCTATCTGTCCATAGCACAAGCTCTTTGTAGCTCAGTGGGTTCATTTCACACTGAGGCTCTGGTGTTTGACACTCACTGTCTCTGTAAATGTTTAGTGATTCCCTCTCTTTTTTCACGCATCCTCTTTGGTAGAGGTGTTACTGTCTGTCTGTCTGTGTGTCTGTCTGTCCCCTTTTTATTCTCTCCCTTTACAAGTCTTCGTGAATGTCATTCTTCATCTCACTGCTTCTTTCCTCATGTGTTAATTTATTACCGATTTTTTTTTTACACATTTTGCAACCCTCCCTTGCCCTGCATGTTTATTGTTGCTTACACTACAACCAATTTACCCTCTTCGTTTATATTATTTAAAGGGTGTAATGATACACATACTACACAGTGCCGTATGTATTATGTTTTATTGCCACGTAGTAGGGTAAAAGGAGGTAAAAAGAGAAATACCTACACTCATTTTGCAAGACTGCAGTGTCTGATAAGTCATTTTCATGGGAGATAAATACACAGTGTTATGTTTGTGGGGAGTTTTTCCTTACGTTAATGATATTTTGGAAATATTATGCTTTTTAATGGGACAGTAGAAGTATAAATCACAAATAAATTGTTTTATAGCATAAGTCATGCCACACCTGTATTGAAAGCCAAGGTGCATTTAATAATTGTACTGTTCACATCATAACAGCATATTATTTTAACTGCTCTGCTTTGTACATTGAACCTGCTCCCTTTGGTAAACAAGCCTGTTTCACCAATCTGGAGGCTGAATGTGAGAAAGAGGGGGGAGGTCTTGATTCTGTATGTTTGGGGCAGCTCTTTCTCCAGAGTAGTTTCTGTGAAGGGGGCCGCAGGGTACACTGAAGGTGAAAATTGAAGATGTTTGTGTGTGTCAGAGAGCGTAGCACCCGAGCACTGAGTAGAAGAGGTGTTTCTGTCTGCCTGCTGGTAATGAACTCAGTCTGTCAGCATGAAAGCTGAAGGAAAGACAGAAAGAGAAAGGGAGGTTAGGAGGGAGTGAGGGAGGTAGAGAGGGAAGGGTTGCGAAGACAAAGGAGGGTTTTTTTAGTCGTTTAAATTATGTTTCAGGTTTTGTAGGGTTTCCCCCCCATCCATTTAATGGTCATAAATTATTAGAGACATGAGCAGAGTGTTCATCTCCCTTACCTTAGTGGAAAGTACAAGGTTGTTTTATTGAAGCTTAATATTAGGTAATGGAAATGCCTCAGTCAATTAAGGGACATTTATGAATCCCCATCGGTTCCATCCCTCTCTGAAAGCATAGTCTGCTAAAGTCACTTGAAATGTTAGCAGCATTTGCAGGAAAAATGCTGTGTAGACTGACTGGCCTTATTTCTTGTTCTGTTCTTAGTCTTCTGAATAGGATTAAGACAAGGTGGTCTTTTGTGCAGACCAACAGGCTGGTCATACTGTTGGATCAATTCAAACAACAGGCTGGTCATACTGTTTGGGCAATCAAGGTTATGGCATGCTTGCTTCAGCTTCCAAACATGAGTTGGCAGAGAAAGTTCTTAAAAATAACCTACAAAAAAGTTTTGTTCAATAGTCTCTCTACATGCCCAAGTCTTTCATACCAAAACACCCTCAGAATGTCTTTGTTTTGCGACTCTGACTTCATTCTTGCCGCGCCAAAATCATCTTCATCATGGAGCTATATTGTAGGGCCCTCTTTGATGAGGAAGTGTGGAGTGGTACAAACAGTGCTGCCGACGCGGCGTTTCAAAGTTTCTTTCTCCTCCGTGGAGGGAGGGATGCTGTCATCCTGTGTGTAGGAGACAGATGAGCTTTCTGTGAATATCTCTGCTGCTAATGTTTACTAATAAGACAGCCTGCCTCAGCACTCTGAGAGCGGCTGTCAGATTGGGGCTTCTCCATGTTAGCATCTCTGTGACACTAATGCTCAGTGATCTACTAAAGAGGACTAGTACTGGAACTGGATTAAAGCAGTTCAAATGAAGGTAAGGGCAACACATCTGTCAGATATCTACTCAAGCCACCTTTGCATGCACTGTAAAAATTTCTTTCTGCCTGACATATTGAAACACTATTATGAGAAGTTAATACCAGTGTCAATCCTCACACCAGCATTGTATATGTCTCTCTCATTATCTCCATGTAAAACTGCCACTTGGGCATGTAGTTTTAATTTGAATGTGTAAATTTTAATTAGGATTAGAGTGTTTTCCACCGCTGATGGAGTGTGACGGTGAAGCTAGTATGAATAGGCTGACTGATCGACACCGATTAGCTTTTCTGTGTGGCTGAGGTGGAAAAGATGGAAGGGAAGGATGTGGGGTGTTGTGAGAAGGGTCTTTGATGAGAGCTATTTTCTGTAAGAATAGTGCAGATAATTAGTTGGTGTTCTATTCCAACCACACAAAGGGAAGCAAAAGTAACATGTCTGCTAATTGTGGTGATTTAGCCCTCGCTCTGTGTGATGAGCAGCTACAGGAACCATTTTTTTTAGGTGTCCTTACACTTCTGTCGATGGTGGGTGGTAAAAAATTCTGTTTTACCCAATTAGAGATGTAGAAAACAGGTAATCCATGCCATCCATGAAAACCCAAGGATGATGGTGTCTGGTCTATGGTTAATCAACGCTGGTGTACAAATACAACAGTGCTTAATAACCGGTGCTCGCCATGCTTAGAATACATCAGTGTTAGATGCTGTCTTACCTTCCCAGAGAATTAGTTTCTGGTGTTGTGGTCTGTGTCTACACCCCTCTAGCATGTAATGCAAACATGGCAGATTGTGAAATAGCCACATATAACTCCTTTGTTGAAATTCTCACTTCCCTGCAGCAGTCATTGTGCTTACCAACTTGCCCCCCACCGACCTGTCTACCAACCACCTAAAGAAGATAACCAATTAAAAAAAAAAGTCTGACGTCAAGACTGACCTCCCAGATAAACTCTGAGTTCTGTCTTGGGTTGTAAGTCTATAGTCCAACCTTTCTCCCTCCCCAAACCCCCTCCACCCCCTCCATTCTACTTTCATGAGGAGGAGGTGAAGAAAAAATGAACAAGAGTTAAGCTGCGTTACTAGACAGGATCATCCCAGCTCTGCTCAGCCACTGTGCAGCGCAAATGTGCTTAAAATTTTCAGTACTTTCCTTACCAGTGTTTATAGGTCCACAGTGCTTAAGGAATTCATAATCGCGGCACCAAAATCAACCTAGATTACTTTGGACTAGTTGCTTTGATTATATATATATATATGGTCACGAAGTCATTGGAAGTTATCATCCTCCTCTGTCTGTAATATGTCTGATTCTAATACCATTGCTGGTGTCATGCTATAAGACTAGTTTTTTGTTTTAACAGTATTCAAGAGTGTCAGGGAATCAACTACCAAGGGCTTCTAGATGTTTGGGACCCTCAAGGGACCTGGTGTAAAAAAATCATATACACATTCAAAATTGAAATGAGGACTGACCATCAGAGATTTATCAGTGTTATTATTAGCTAGATTCATCCAAATTGAAGTGTTGTGTAATACAGGATATATTTGGAATATCTCCCTTTATTCTGAATGGCTTTCAAACTGTCCTCCTTTACTTCTCCTGTTCAAAGTCACAAAATGGAAATACTTAGGCAAACCCCTTTCAGCCCCACTCCCAGCACAGCATCCATTCAATATGAATGAGATGCAGCTTGAGTGAGACACAGTGTACTCTGGCATGTGTCTCAGTTGAGTCCGCTTCCCTGCTCTATATAAAACGTAGAGTAAAACAGTAAGCGCAACTAAGCCATCTTCTCTTCCTGAACTATTTAGCTGTCCACTGCTTAAAAGCGATTGATTTACTGTTTCTCAGATTTTAAGAATGTCTTTGTATAACATTCAACATTAAGCTGTTTCTCCACTGTACATAAGGTTCACATAGTCAGTAATTCCTCCCTGGCTTTTCAGTGGATTGATCTGCTTTCAGTAGTCAGACATCCCTCTGATCCAATTCAGCAGCTTTCAATCAGTAACATAATGTCTGTGAAGCTACGTCTGCCACAGTAGGTTTCATTTCCAATATGTGTCCAATCCTGTAATTCATATTGCTCTTTTACTAATACTGCTTTGATCCTTCTGCTGTAACCTCCCATTCAGCTTAATCCTTTTTTAACTGATATCTGGCAGTTAGTCTAGACAGTGTTTAATGCTACACCTCATTGCTGCTTGGGACCATTAAATGGCCACTGACCTGATTTTTCTGTTATCTAATAGGAAGCCACTGCTACTCACTGAACTTCTCTTAATGACGTTTTATTGCCTTAATGTAGTGCCATATTGGTATATGGACCCCTATAGCTGTCAAGTTTTAAAAGTAAGGTCTAGGTGTTATCCGTGAGGTCTTTGGTTATAATCATTTGATGTGTTACAGAGTAAAAATTTTTTTTTTTTTTTTTTTTTTTTACTAAACTAAATGGGCTTTTTTCTTGGTATTAATCAAATGACATTTCGTAGACCAAGATGGTTGGAAGAGAAGGAATTATTTCACAAATATATATAACCCTGGTCAAGGAAGCACACAAAGTGTTGTGGGAATGTGACAGACTAGACAACCTTGCATTCTCTTAATACCTCTAGAGACAGTTGCTGCCAAACACAGCTGTGCCATAAAGTTGTGAAATATGGTACTAATGTGAAAAATGCTCAACTGGAATGTGCAGTAGGACTGTGGACGTGTGCAGTAAACATTTGCTGACCTTTACACTACAGAAATGCAGTACAGTATGTGTAGTACAGTAAGATATAGTTGAATAATATAATAAGCCACTTGCGGTTGTCTGTTGTGGTCATTTTGTCATTCTCAATGGCCGTTGTAAGGCAAAATGCAGAGTATTTAAATGTCTACTTTAATATAAAACAAACAATTTCCCCCACAAGAAGTGTAACTGCAAGCTGTTAAAAGAACTGTAAGTGTAGAAACTGCTGGCTATGGTTGCCAAGTTACATAGTAACTTGTGCATTGGCAAGTAATTCAGATAATTACTTTTATTGCAATTATAGACACTGAAATTATTTACACAGAAGAGAGAGAGAAATTGATTCCACAAACAATAAATAATGTTTGAACCACACAGTCTAAATCTGCATTTGGATATTGGATATTTACTTATGTCTGCAAACATCCAAGAATGGGGTGGCGCTTCTCACCCTTGTCTGTATAAAAGGTGAGTATTTTTATAAAACAAAAACAACTTACCTTTTGAGTTCGGAAAATAACTTTCTTCCTTTGAAATTCAGTGATTAAAACCTCCTGACAAATCTGCTGGTGTCTGACAGACACTCCTATGTTGCACTACTGTATGATCCATCAAATCCATGCCAGTTCGGGATCTGAATTTAAGACTTTTTGAATTTAATTTTAGACTGAGAATTTTACAAAAAATAATGACCACATAAAAACAGAGCTCTTCACAGTAAACACTCGTCTGCCATTCTTTCTGCATCTTATCCAAACCAAGCAGCACATGAATTTGGTATGTGAGACTGCATACATCTTTATTTTTGATATAAAGATGTTTGAAGGTTACAAATGTAATACAATTAATGAAATGTAGGTATTTTAGTAACACCATCACATTTTACTCTTGGACAGGAAGAAAATTATTACAATATCAACTCTGGGTTTAAAATCATTGTGTATCCCTTCTATTTAGCAAATGAAAGCTGACTGGTGCAGCAATAACTTTTAAAAGGTAGCAGTAAATATAATGTTTGATTATTAGATCTCAAGCTGCGTCTTGTTAGTAAAGAGTAGTGGAACGTGTTAACAGCGCGGTATAACAATAACAGTAACTGTACCAAAAAAAAGACATTGTTAATTTTGTATATTTATGGGACAGTAAATTGTCATTCAGAAATTAAAGACGTATTCATGTATATCTAGTGTTTTGGAGAAGTTTCTCCCAGTCAGAACTTACATACATACAGGCAGCTACAGGGTTTGCTGTAGCTGCCTGACTTTTTGTAAAGCATATGTAGCAGCATGTTGTTCATGAGCAAACTTCAACTGTCTGCTCCTATACTGCCTGCATGATCCCTCATAACTCCTCTCCTTTCCCTTCTGCTGAAGAAGGAAACAGACCATCCCTTGAGTCCTCTCTAATTGGCTCATTAGCCTTGTGTTAATGAAATAGGCCAAGATTTGCGCACTGTGGGTATGGCAGTCTGCTCATCTCTCTTTTTCTCCCTTACTGCAGTACTCAATCATAGAGCAGTCAGAGATGCACTGTTCTCTGATCAGTTCTTTAACCCAACCCCACTGTTCGGACTTCTGGCATTCCTAATTAGCTTCTGCCACATAATCCAAATAAACCATGTCTGCTCCAAGAGATGGCCAATTGTTGTGTAATCAGTTTTCTGCCCTCCAAACAGATCAATGGCTAGTTGAAAAACTGTTTATGCGACATACATATCAGACGTTGTGCCTTTCTGCTGCTTTTTAGTTACAGTTAGTTGTTTTCTTATTATTTTTATTGGGGAATTGAACTGTAGTTCATTTAATCTCTCTTATTTTCTTAAATCTTAAACATATTACTTATGTAACATTTATGTGCTGTATTTTAGTTTTTTTATATTTATTATCTTGTATTTTATTTATATTTGTTTAAATATTATATTATTATATTTATTTATTAACTATTGTCCATGTAAAGCAGTGTGAGTTAAAATTCTGTACCAAGTATACTATATTAATTGTATTAATTATTGCCTCAGTTTGCTTTTCCTTTGTGTGTCATGCGAACGGGAAATATAGAACATATACATTGTACTGCTGGTCTACAGCTTCTAATGAGTTTTCTGGTGACAGTTGGCTCTGTTTTGCTGCCTTTTGTAATTGTGTGCCATGGAGACCAAATGGTGTATTTGACAGCTGAAAGGATCTAACTTCAGCTTTCCCCACTTTTATTTGCCTTTGCCTTACTCCCCTATTGTTTTCCTTGGGATTAACTCTGTGCATCTGCAGCCTCCTCGACTGCCATGCCTGTTGCTCAGTCAGAACGACTGTTGGCACTGTTGCCACCTTGAGGGCTCTATATCCAGGCTGTCACTCTTTAAGACGGGCCAGAACCCCTGCTGGGCTCTCATGGGGCCAGAGGGGCAAAGCCCAGGGCCAAAGCTGCCAATCACAGTCCTGTGTAATTGTGAGCAGTACCCTACAATGCACAGGAGCGGATAAAACGTTTGACTATTCTCATCTTACTGATCTTACATCTTACATTTTCTGGCTACTGTTGTGATAAATAACTTTCTTGGCTTTATTAACACGACACAAATGAAACTATGTCAATTTCTAAATGTTTTGGATATAATGAGTCTAATTAATTATTTAAGTATTTTTGTTTTAATATAGTATACATCATATTTATATTTCTTTGATGTGTAAAGGCCCCTCCTAGCGATGTATATCATGAAAAAACTGTTGACAGGTTTCTCCTTGGAGTATCCATGGAGATGTGATGTCTAATATGGTTTTGCCCTTGCCTGATCTGCTGCACTGCTAGTCTGGATGGTTTCTGATCAGCCTGTAGTCCAAGTTGCTGTTGCAAGATGGGCATTTGTGATAACACCCTTAAGATCGATTAGAAAATCTTCTGCTGCAGCAAAGCTAAGAGTGATGAAGAGAGAAAGTGTGTTGTACTGTACAAGTAGGCTAGTAAGCGGCCAAGAAAATAGTTAAAAAAACAGTGCTGGAATAAATATAAATGAACTTCAGCGAAATGATTTTACATGTTATTTTTCCAGATGACTTTTGCGCTGTAATGCATATTGTGTGTAAGTCAAGTCAACATACATGACTCTTCAGTACCTCAGTGCCCTTTTGCAACCGCATTTACCAGCCTTTTTACTTTAGATTTTCAAACGACTTCCTAACTGTTTCCAGTGCATCCATTTTAGTTGCTTGCTGCTCTTTGCTCTGCCCATCTCCTTGATTACATTTCCTTGCACTCTGGCTCCCTGTCATGCTCGGTGGACTTAAGGAATATTGATGGGCTCCATTGGAGAGATTGCTTTTGTGCAAGAGCAAGAGGGCCTGCTCCAAACTGTCACTCCAGCTAATTTCATTGCCTACCCTTTCAGCCCATGGCGATGATGGAACTTTGTCTGGTTTTGTGTGTGTGTGCGTACACACATGATGTGCATGCGTGACAGCTGCTACCTTGTCTTTCGGACCCCACCCATCAATAGCTTCATACGTCTAAGGAGAGAGCCCTTCGTTCTTTTTTAAACTATCACACTGGGAGACACATAATATTGTGTGTTTTTCTGCTTGGTAGATTGTAACATATGATACTAAAAACGAGTTACTGGGTTATTGTGCTATTGTCCCCATGCAATGATTGTCGGTAGTGTGGTACTGTTGAGATGTACCACCATTTGTATTATTGAGCTTTTGAAGAGCCTGAAGTGCTCTGCTCAGTTGCTTGTACAAGACTTATAAGGCTGCGCCTAAGAAAGAGCAGGCGCTACAATCTATAGATTCAGCACTTTGGGGACATTGTTAAAAAGTCAATTCCACTAAAGATGTGCAAGTCTTACAGTTTAGACAGTCGTGTATAAGTGTTCCCGGATGGAAAACAGGTAGGACACCACAAAAGAAAGCCTAAAAAGGGAACAGACTTGCCTTCATGTGAGCTGTGACTTGCATTTTTGTGCGATAGTGCAGGCAGAGATATTCATTTCAAAACATGTTTATTATTGTAAAATATGCAAATGGATTAGGGGGAAGAGTAATGTTAATATAGGCTGTCTCAAGTGAAGCTGGTACCTTCACACATCTCAGAAGCAAACATGTTTTATTTGCTGGTTTGCAACCATTTAACATATGTATAGTTTTTGAATTATTTAAAATTATTTAAAGTACATGCAGTGATTTGTTTACATTTACTCTCATTTATTTGTGAGTAAAGTAATCTTTATTTTATGCAGTCAACCTTAAAGGTTCCATAACATGCTGATTTTTTTTTATGGTTTTATATAAGTCTTAGTGTCCCCTAATACTATATCTGAAGTCTCTTTCTGAAATTCAGCCTTGGTACAGAATTACAGCCACTTCGAACCAGTCTAGCAATGAGATTTCTTGATGACGTGCCATTTCTGTGTCTGTAGCTTTAAATAATAATGAGGAGGAGAGAGGTGGGGTGAGGAGGAGAGAGGCGGAGCAAGGTGGAGGGTGGGGGAGGGATCAGCTTGTGGCCATTGTACCATGCGCTAATGTTTACAGTGTGTAGCAATGGCTACTGTGGTCATGTAGCTGGTAAAAGACAGTTGTATTCGTCTGTAGTGAGATTCGGGACATTTTCTTGAAGTTGCTGTAAGACTCCTCAAATTTTACCCAATCTCATCTGATCACCCTGGTTCACCCTAGTGCTCATTCATAGTCATTTCAGTGAGGGGGAAAGCAGATATCATGTGCACCATAACACTAACAGCAGCACTGTTGTCTAAATAACAAAGAAGTACAACTCTCGAGTTAATATGTGTATTCAAACACCACTCATACACAGACCTTTGTCTGTCTGCTAACTTAGCTAATGTCACAGCCACATTCTAAGGGTAAAAAGCTAGGTAATCATATATACAGCAAAGCAACAAAATTATATAGCGTTAAGTTTACTTGTCCGAGGTTTGTAGCTGAGCCGAGGAAAGATTGAACAGCTGACAGTTAGGTCTGGATCAGTTCCAAAAGACCAGCTCTGTATTAGGTCTGCACATTTCCAGAGAAAATAAAATTAACCCACTGGTTCTTCAAAGGCTCACATGAAGTAACTAAAAAATACGTTTGTGCTCATTTGTACATCTAAGCACCGAGCAACTGCCAGGCTTCACTCATTTGCAAGCCATGATGTCTCTACATGCAAAAGTGGTCTCTCACACATGCATTGACAGTCGGTGTAGCTAATTTTTTAGAGGAAGTGGGTGAAATTCTCTGGGTTGGCAAAGCATGAGAAAGGGTAACCTTTCCCCTTATGATGTCATACGGGGCCGAATTCCAGATCGGGCCATCTGAGCTGTCATTCTCTCAACGGCGGAACAGAATGATAAAAGCACTTTTTACACGTATCGCAATTTCTAGCCACTGCAGGACCATAGGCAGGCAAGGGAAACTCATATTAATGTTCAAAAATCTTTCATGTCATGGGACCTTTAATCTACTGTTAAGACAATGATTGTGAACTACTGGGAGTGGGTGTATTTAAGCGATGCATCAAAATGAAATTTACTGCTAGATGACCATATGTGGGCTACAATATTTACGTTAGTTTGTAGAGTGGCCTAAATGCTGTTGTATCCCTAGTTTATTTACTGCCTACAACAGATTTCTGAGTAAACAAGAAACACTGACATCAGTATCATGTTTACTGAATATAATTTAGACAAATAGCAGTCTAGATTTTGGAACAACCGTGCTTGTTTCATGGGTTGTTATTGTTTGACATAGAAGTATTGAATGACATGGAATTTGATAGGAATTTGACACTTGATAGTACTGAAGTAATTCATTTCAGGCCATAAGTGTTGACTTTTTAAATCCAATCCTAGTACTACTTGTGAAAACATCCATGTAATTTGATGAACATGAAACTGAGTGTTTGCAAAATATACTCAAAGTATATAACCAAATTACATACTCAAAAGTCATTTGCAATTTTATGTTAAAACAAATGTAGCATTTTTTGGTGTTTGTCGTTAATAAGTAGTAGTGAGACAGATTTTAAAAGACAGATGTCCCTTGACTAGAGTCGCATGATGCAGACACAGAATAGGAGTATTACGGTTTGATTGGTGATGGTGATGAACAAATCTCATTTCTGGGATTAAAAAGGCTAAAAGTCCTGTTTTCAAACAGGTTTTGTGATATCATAAAACCAACACATTTAAATATGATTTAAATGGGAAAAAATTTTTTTAATTGTCTTATTATGGCTATAGCAGCTTAGCCCCGCCCATTTGTGCACCAATAAGATAAATAGACTTTGTTGGATGAAGACCTCGATTCATCAGAACGCCCAGTAACTCACCTGGAGCTGTGATTGGTCACCCCGTCAAAGACACTGTGATTGGTTGGAAGCTCAATTGCATATTGTAGCCCTCCGTGATGTTATGACAGACAGATATTGCAATAACAATTAACAGACAATGTATTGTGCAGCTCTGCTCACAACCTGTAATGAGCATTAAATGTTCATATCCCACTGCAGAGGTCCTAGACATATTAGCATTAGAAACCTTCTTAAAGTGTGTTTTTGCACACCATAAAAATGTGGCTCTAAGCTTAGTGTGTTCACATTTGCCTTGATTTCTTTCATCTTTCCCTGTTCTTCATTTTCCACTACATTCTGCTGTATCTTATTTATAGATTTACAGCATGTTGAAGAGTGGGAGGCAGACGGGTGGGGGAAAGTATTTGATGATGCTGAGGGAAGACAATCTCTTAAAAAAACGAAGAGCGACGACTATAAATACAGCCAGCAGCAATATCAGCTCGGTATTGGCTGAGTCACTAATTAGAAAGTAGGCTTGTGTTTTGCTCAGTATGCACTTTGAAAAGTTGCTGTGTTGGTGTTCTGCTTTTGCCCCTGGAATACCTAATGGTTTTCTGGCTCGGCCTTCAGCCCACATATTCCTTACAGAAAGAGAGGCTGTTTGTCTCTCCATCTCGTTTGCTTCTTATACTTTGTTGTTGTCCTCCCCCACAATTTCCTCCCCCCTTTAGCTTGGACTCCCCAATCACACAATACCACCAGCACTTGGAGGGTGAAAGCACATGTTTCAAGTCAGTTACTATGTCTTAAAAAAATGACGGACATAAAATTTCATAGGGCAGCTCAATGTTCTTTTAAGTATGCTAACAGACACCAATGCTGAGTGATGAGGGGAGGGTCACCCTTTTACATACTCCTGCTGATGAGGCAAACACTTAACTGTGCTACTTAGGGGCCCTTTCACTGGATACCAGATATTGTCAAAAATGCTGTTTTGAAGATCAGAAGGAAGCAAGGGTGAATTAAGTGTTTATTGCTTTAAATAATACTTGTTGTGTGACCTGCAGTCTAAGCCGACACACACACACAGACACACACACACACACACCCCACACCCTGTCTGACAAGTTTAACTTTTTGACACAGCTATGAAGGTTGTAATACGTTTATGCATAATTCTTCTATAGCTCTAAGCATTTCTGCCTGTCGGATTTAAAAGATGACTTAATTCAAAGCCATTTATAAGGATTATTTTATTTATTGGGTGAAAATCTGGTTGATGACACATTTTACAATAACATCTACCTATACTAAGACCTCAAAGCACTGTCAAAGGGAAAAGAAAGTATGAGAGCACTCCCCAGTACGTTTTGTGTGTGTGTGTGTGTGTGTGTGTTAGCTGATTTCAGTCAGAGTGTCAGTGCATGACCTCTGCTCATACACCCACACAGTTAATGGATGATGTCTCTTATTAACGGCTCTTCCAACTGAAACTAATGACTCCTCTTTGTGCTAACAGCTAATGTTCATGTTCGTTATTTTGATACAGCTCCTCCTGCCGAAAACATGGAAAGGGAGAGAGGAATAAAGGCTTGTTGCCATGGGCCAGATGACCCACATAACCTTCTTAACATATCAAGAGCTATTGCTTCACCTTTCCAGCTCAGAACACTGTTACCACCAGAGTACTAAGCAGTTTTGTGTGTGTGAGACAAACTGTAAGTTGCTTGTGTCTGTGCATTGACAGCTGTCAGTTTTAAATCTTCTCACTTTACATACCAGTCTGAGTGTGCGTGTGTGTGCGTGTTTACAGTATTGCTGTGTTCATCCTCCCATGAATATTTACAATGGAGCGTATCCGCTCCCTACAGACAGAGACAGATGGAGTGGCCCTTTTCTGTTTGTCCTTTGTGCCCTACAAGTCTGGTGGGCCTTTTGGCCAATTCTTCCGCTCTTAGAAGACACCGTCTTTTAAATGCAAGTTTCCGTTTCACTGTGTTGGCTTAGTTTTTCTATTTTCTAAGCTTTCATTGTCCTTTTTTTACTGCAGCGTTCCCAAACATCCATAATGTGATGTTTAACCAGTTTAACTGAGCAGCTCCTTGCGATGCACTTCTACCACCTAGTGGCCAGCTTGTAATATTTCATTCCAGCTTATTTTCAAAAAGCAGCAAATTCTGTTGTATTCTACTTTGGAGAGCAAATGCTGCACAGAACTGAGATATTTAGTAATTCTGATAAAGCCACACACATAGTTGTTCTAACATTTAAGCCTGAATGAGATGGAATCACATTCATTATAATTGTTATTCACAGATCTCCTAGTGCAGTGGTTCTCAAACTGGTTCCCATTGACTGGTTGCAGAACCACAGCCATAGTGGATATACTTTGCAATTGGTTAGTGACGTAGTGCATGGATCATTTATTTGTATGTAACCTAATGCTTAGTTTGTGTAATTATGGATTAACTGATATTATACATTTGTAAATTGTTTCTAATCAGCATATCCTCATTTACTGTTTTGCAGAAGGAGCTCAGCCTTCCCCGAAGAGGCAGTTTGTAAGTACCCTTTTTTTTTTCTTCTTTTGTGTTTTCTATGTTTCTGAAATACAGAGGAAGGTCCACTCTGAACTGAGACAGCAAAGACTAGAGCAGCCTGAAAAAGGACCTTAATGAAGACTTTATAGTGAATAGAGTAAATAATGTGGTTTTACCAGATATTTGGTGTATGTTTGTTTTTTGTTTGCATGTGTGTGTTGCTTAACTACTACTTCATAGGTTTCCACTAATTCTTATGCTCTTAAATTTTAAGTAGGAGAGCTTAATGACTTTTTAACATTTTACCCATGTTTGTGATGGCCATCTTGCTTGTTTTCTGTGAGTTTCTAAAGCTACTTTTCAGCGTGTTTAGTTTGTCTTTGGACTCTGTTTACATGTCTCAAAAGTCTTGACGGTCTACTTTAGTTGTTACTTCAGGCCAATATTAGTCAATAATGAATCATTGTGAGTATTAAGGCCAATTTATGGGTTCAACACTCTACATTCTGACCTAAACAACACATTTTACTGTTACTGTACATAATTTAGTCTGAACATTCTCTATAAGGGGAACTATTAGCACTCTTATTGCTTTTATGACCTTTAAAAGCTGAAGATCTTTGATTAGCCTGCTTGGCCAGTCTATCTTACTCTATTCTGAGCTATAGCTTTCAAACGATTGGGTTTAACCTTACAGTCATGGCTAATCATGCTGTGAGGGAGAGCTGTAAAGGAAGAGGGAATCAGAGGTGCGCAACCTACAGGCTGTGGACGTATGCTCCAACAGCTGAGTATCTCTGCCTCCTCAGCCTTGTTTTAAGTCACTGTGCCTCCCTATTTTTAACCTACATGCTGCTACCACAAACAGTTTGCACCCTTATGAGGCAAACAGCATCATTACAGATGAGAGTATTTCTCAGTACATGATTTATGAAGTACAGTGTGTATAAAGTCTTAATGTGGCTAAAGGGCATTAAGTAATGCCACACACAGAAAGGCTGACCTAACACTGTGTGCGTGCGTGTGTGTGTGTGTGTGTGTGTGTGTGTGTGCGCGCGCATGTGCGTGCATGTGCGTGCATGTGCAAATATGTTTGAATGCCATTCAGTTGTCCCAAAGCGGTATGGAGTGTACTGTATCTGGCAGAGGGGGCACTGCAGGAGTTCACTGAGTTTATTTCACCAGCTAAACCCAATGCTGCTGGCCTGGATTAAAGACTTAATCAAATCTCAGTGTCAGTGAGTGACACACACACACAAACACACATTTATTTGTCTCTCATACGGAGTCATAGATCATGTGTCAGTGTAATTGCATTAGCGTGTGCTGTAGCAAGTATGTGAGTCTTGTAATCACTGTCTTAACAGTGGATGCTACAGTGGTTGCATCGGGGGCTTTTGTGGTTGCATCGGGGGCTTTTCTTGATCCTGGGTATTGTCTGACTCCTGGCACGTAGCTGGTAGCTTGTGCTGGGAACAGTGGATGGGACATTGATGTTCTTTTGGTTCTGGGAAGTGTGTGTGGACAGGGATGCATACTGTGAGCCGTGGGTGACAGCTGCACACCCACCCCCACCTCCAGGGTCTTGTGATATGAGAATGCCCTGTTCTCAGCAGTTAGAGTGAGGGGCAGTAAGAGACAGCATCAAAGCAGTGTTCTCTTTCACTGTTCTTTAAGCTCAGTCTCTGGATTACGCACCAACTCCACCACTTGGTGAAGAGAAATGGATGCTGTCTTTCATAAACTACTAAGGGCCTGCAGATGGAGATCAGGTTGGGTTGATCTGTTGAGCCGTACCTGTAGGTGTTCCCCCTGAGTCAACTCGGGCTTCAGGCACATCCAGCAGCTGGCTCACATTAACTTATTTGTCAAGCTTTCCTCTGGGAAACACTGGGACTGAATTTGAGATCTGGAGAAGTGGTTTTTGTGTGGTGTGGTAGGTGCTGCATGTCGGAAATCCTTGCCACAAGGCTCTAGGCACTCCTTTGTTTTTACATTTGCTTGGTGATCCCCTCAAATCATCGCAAACATGAAGAAAAGAAAGGAGAGAGCAGGAGCACCTAACCTCCATATACAGTGAGTTTCTATATCTGCCCCTTTCATTTGTGCGTGAACAAAGGATGTTATCAGATGTGGTTATATTCTTTACCAGATACATACACTTATTTTCATGATAGTCTGTAAAATGAAACCGAGGTTTTGTTAGGTTTGTAAACCTACCATGACCATTGCTGAAGGGGGTTTTATACACACATAGTTACATATGCAGATTGTATAACATTGGTGTCATAAGACTTGGAGCTTATCTATAGTTCCTTTTGTCATAAAATATTTGCACATTGAAAGAACAAATGATTCGCTAAACTTTATTGCCCTCTAGAGGAATACATCTCCTTTCTCTGTTGGTCATTTTACATACTGAGCTTCAGTTTTAATTCTCAGTGATGCTGAATGACAGACGGATTCTCTGCTTACAGCATCCAAATGTAAGCCCTGGCCAGAGCAGGTCAGAGAAAACCAGAATGAGCGAAATGCTCTTTCAGCTCAGTGACTAAACATGACATGAGGTCAGTGCTAGGCAAGCTTCCCTAGTTCACTCATTTTTCAGTTCCAGACCTGTACCCTGGCCTGGTCCTCAGCTCTGCTCACAGTGTTGCTTTCTACTCTGGCCAGCTCTCCTGTGAATGCTGCTTCTGTGGAGCTCAGCCATATGGTGCCTGGCCAGTCCCATGGCCAGCAACAGTACTTGGCTTCAGTTGTCTAAGCAGTGGGTTAGAGTTGCTGTTAAGAAGCGACTGATGGCTGTAAAGCAGCATCCACTTGAACCGATCAAGCACTGCGCAATGCATTTCATTGTTAAAAGTTTCATTTTTGTAAGCGTGTTGACCAGTTACAGCTACTTTTTATGTTTCTGCAAAGGTTCAGATGAAATGAGGTCTATGAACAGTATGGATCCCAACATTAATGTCATGCTAAATTTAGGGAACTATTAAGTTTACTAATGAAAAGCATCAATAAACACATAACTAAATAAATCAATTTTGGCACTTTGTGCAGGTTGTTTACAATCAGGTGGTGTACAAAAAATACATTTGCGTTAGATGACAGAATTAATAGAATGTGCGTTTGTTGCAGCCTGGAATAATAGCAGTGTTAGTGTTTGGCCCATCAGAGAGCCTTTGCTGAATCTAAAGACTCATCAAGTCACATTAACATGACTGTGTTTGACCTGCAGTGTCTGAGAGCTGCCTTCTTTTAGTTCACAGACTTTTTGACATTTGTAATGATGGATTGACCTTTGCTTTAACTGAACCAGCAGAAAAGAATACACATTTTAACCATCCCAAAGCTCCAAGAAAGTTTTGAGTAAGAGTAAGGCACTTGCTGGTTTTCTTTCCATCAATCTTCTACTCCAAGCTTGGACCAAATGGTGGAGGCTTGAAATGAGGAGAATGTTTTAAGGGCAACTACAACAGAAATAACAGCATTATACAATACATTAAACTTCATTAATCAGCAGCTGTAGCGATTAATGTCTCAAATTTTTTTATTTTCATATCATCCTTCCTTTCATTCTTTTCTTTTTCTTTTAAATGTATTATATGATCATGTTTATGAACCACAGAGCTCATGACATCTTTTGAATGGATAACATTACGTAGTAGATAGTGAGAGATTTATGTACACACACTCAGACAAGCTCTTGTACGAGAACATACCATCATACGATCCACTCAGCATCTGACCAGTCATTTTGGCCTTTTCCTTTCCTTTGTGCTGCCACACTCGCTTACTAGAATCTGGTCGACGGCTCAGTTCCGTTGCCATGCCAACAGCAGCCTCCTTCAGCATCTCCTGTCCCCCACCTCCTCCCCCTCTTCTCTGCTTCTGTCGTCAGCTGGAGGGCCAGAGGAGCCCTTGTCGGCACCAGCCTTGAGTCTGTCCCAGGGGGCTGGTGTTATCCCCAACCCCTTTTTCTGGAGGTAAGGAGGTCCTGTAGTGGACAGCGCACTGAGACTAACAGAGTTGTGTTCTTGCCTCAGTTCTACGCTTTCTTATCAAGGACGGTGTTAAGAAAGCTGTATTAACCATGTGTGCTTGTTTTGCGTGTTTTATTTTTGTGTCGTGCTGAGGCTGCTGGTAAGGCCTAAAAAAAAGTTAAATGCATTCTAGTTCCAAAAGTTAAACCATGCTTACTGACTGATTTTTAAACTTTAAACTATCACACATGATTCTGGGCTCAGTTGCCTCATGCCTTGTACAAATAGCCAATACAGGTAGTTTTTTTTTTTGCTATGCCTTTTATGTGTAAGTTATTATGATTGTGACGGTGTCTGTGTTACCGTCACAATCAGTGTTCTGTGTTACTTTGCTGGTGGTAATTGACAGCAGGGTTACATTTCCTTATATAACATGCTTGTTATATTGTAAAACAAGCCACTCAGTGTTTGTGCTTTATTGGTGTGATGCAGGTATATAGACTTCTGTCTTTTTTTCTCTCTGTCTGGATGAAAACGGGAATCAAAATCACTGTCTTTTCGTAAAAGAAACTCAAGCAGCTCTCACTGATGGGACCATTACTGCAAGATCAAGTGTCAATAACAGAAAATCCATTTTGGTGCCATGGTCCGTCCGATAAATTGATTTATTGAGTAAATAACGAAGACGAAGATGTTAAGACTGTAATGCAGTAACCGTATCAATAGTGATTTCACAATTAGCTTCACAAGAGGCAGAATCAGCCTCTGACAAAAGGTTTTGGTTAAGTGTCAAGAGGAGGTGTTGGCTTTTTCATATATGTGTGTGTATTTGTGTAGAACAGTCTTTAGAACAGAACAACTGCCCAGTGACACAGGACAGAGCTAGGTCACTGCTAATGAGGCACCATTTGGAGTGTGTGTGTGTGTGTGTGTGTGTGTGTGTGTGTGTGTGTGTGTGTGTGTGTGTGTGTGTGTGTGTGTGTGT
>JBBPDB010000108.1:11716121-11731019 GCA_037974465.1 Brachypetersius altus
GTTCAGGGGCGGACTGGCGATCTGTGCGTTCTGCAAAAAGGCCCAAGATGCGGCCGAGATGTGAAAACCCAACCTGGCAAAGAAAGCCCCAGTCCTCCCCTGCGCGCGTTACTGCGGTAAAAGCATCGACTTTCAAAATAAAAGGATTTTTAAAAAAACCTGCATTAACGCGCGATAAAATAATTGTCGGCGTTAAGTAAATAATGCGTTAATGCAATAATAACGGGTTAACTTTCCCAGCCCTAATTTAGATGCATCTCTGTCTCAAACAACCATACCGCAGACTATACAGTGTGGGCTGACATTCTGAATTGAAATGGAATATTTCTCAGTTTTTCAATCAGTGTTTTGGCAGCATCCTGCTGTAGTAACAGAACCATCTGAGTCATCATTGCCGTCCTGCCAAATCAGTGCTTTATCAACAGTGTCCCACAGTTATTACCACAGTACTGACTTTGTGTCAAATAGCTGTTTAAATCAGCTTCTTTTAGGTTGTTCTTCTTCAGAGAATTAGCGTTACATTTTCAGCTTCTGGTCCCTGTTTGCATGACATTTAATAGGAGGAGGCACAGGTGATGTTTCTATTTGTTTATTTATTTATTTTTTTTTACAAAATCACACAAATAGAGTTTTTGTTAAATTAAGGACTGATAGTATGGCTAGCTTCCAGTATAAACATTAGTGCGTTGCTTCTTGGAATAGAGCACCACTGAGTGGTCTTGGTGCCATATTATTCCATTGTAATCACATCACCTCTCTTCTGGGTATTAGACAGCGAGATGCGATTGTCTTTTAACTTGGTTCTGAAAGCATTTTTGAGTCCAGATGGCCTTCTCTTAAGTGTATTTTCTTCTCTTGTAATCCTTTTTTATCTTCCTCTGCCTTTTCTTTCTCACTTTCATTCTCTCTTTCTCTCTCTCTCTCTCTCTCTCCCATCTTCTTTATACTGTGGCTATTTTGTCAGATGTAATTCCATCTATTTAGTTGTAGAAATCCAAGCTACTCAGATAGCGAACTATTGCTTTATACATGCACCTCATGTAATTGTCACTTTCTGTAACGTGGGCTATTGCTGCGTTTCTTCTTTGCGGTGTTGTCTCCTGTCCACAATTTAAACTAAGCAGAAAATAACTGTGAGGGCTTTGGTCTGTAGCAGAGATACAACAAAATTTCTCAGTATCTTCCTTTCTTTTACTCCCCCTCCTGCCCCTCTGAGCAGATGAGGTGGTCTGCATTATTAATGATCCTTGTCGAAGGTGTGTGAGTCTCCCTGTGAACAGGCCACCTGTCTCACACACTCAAGGTCATCAGTAAACCCTGACCTTATACACACTCAAACACAAGCCTGCCACATGCTCACTTGTACTCTAATTGTTACTGAGGTCTACTGCACCCCATTTTAGCACCTTATAATAGATGATGTTTTGTATTGTACATCCTATCCGTTATTACTAATATTGTCAGAGTGCCATTACTGTGTGTGCTAGCTGTGCACAAATCGTCCTCTGTAATTCTCATTTTAATTCCTGGATTCCTGGTCAGAGCATCTCTAAAACAGCTTGTCTTGTTGAGTTGAGAGACAGTGATCAAGATAAAGTGAGATAAACCTTTATTAGTCCCACAAGTGGGAACTCTTTGCATGGCAGAAAGTGGACAGAAACAAGCAAAGAGCAGCACAAATTAAAAACAATGGAATAAAAATAAAGTAGAATAAAATACTAAACCAACAGGACAGTGTAAAATATGCACTATTCAATCTAGGAATATAAAAATAGAATAAAATAAAAATAAGTGCATGTGTATTGTAAAAATGTATACTATAGTTTATTACCTACCAAATAGGTCCAAGGTGCAAACACTGCATCACAGTTTGCTGTGTATGGGGTGGCACACCAGTCGGGTGCCCATGCTGGCCCCTGTCTACCACAGACTTCCTACAATGAACATGTGAGCACCACGCCTGGATCATGAAGCAATGGAAGAAGATGGCCTAGACAGATGAACCACATTTTAATTCACGTCATGTGGATGGGCTGGTGCTTAAAAGGGGAAGAGATGGTGCATGGCTGCTCTGTGTGAAGAAGGCAAGCGGTATAAACCTGGAAAACCTTGAGCCAATGGCATTCATGTGACTGTTGTTTTGACACATACAACCTACCTGAACATTGTTGCAGACCAAGTACACTACTTTATAGCAACGGGATTTCCTAAAGTCAGTGGCCTCTTTCAGCAGGTAATGCACCCTGCCGCATTGCAAAAATGTTTTGTTTTAGGAACGTGGCAAGGTGTATGTGGTGTTTGCTTGGCCTCCAGATTCCATGGGTCTCAATGTAGTCGAACATCTGTGGGATTTACTGGACAGCGGAAGCCTCGCCACACAACTAACTCTCGACTTAAAGGAACTGCTGCTGCTATCATGGTGACAGATAGCACATGTTCAGTTCTTTTGTAGAGTCCATGACTCGGATGGTTACAATTGTTTTGGTGGCACAAAGGGTGGCCTCATACTATTGGGCCAGTATGAAGTATCTTTATGTTATAACTTTCATTTCCCTCACTGCACTGCACTAAATCAAATTAAACAGACATAATTATGCTGACTTTATAATAAAATTCATGTTAGATAATATGACAAAACTGATCAAGATAATGATTAAATATTGTCATACTGCTCAATATTAAATATGATTTAGCAACGCTTGATATAAGCAATATTTATTCTTGTGATACACATAGCCAAAGATTTTAGTTGTGATGTACCTTACAATACATTAAAACACATGAATGACTTGTTGTTAGTGGTTGTTGACCTGCCTTATTTTTTATTATTTACATAATTGTGTGTTTGCCTTGGTTCATTAGAACTTTCACAGAAACTTGTGTAGTTTATTTGAGGTATGGTACAGCACACAGCGTAACATTTATCATTTCAGGGCTGCAAAATAAAATGTAATGAAAAAGGAAATGTTGCCCCAAAAATTCAACATGTAAGCAGTGATTAAGTTTATTGTAGTCCAGAAAAGCAGAATGTTTAGGCGATACTGGGCTGTTAAATTTATTTTACTACATTTGTATTCCTCTACAAATAGATTATTTTTTTCTGTAGTGCCAACTTCTACATTTTACTTAAATGTGTATCAACATCAGCACTGACAGTGTACATCAAGTTAGTTATTAACCAGAATTTTCAGAAAAGTGTGTCTTTATTATGCAGCCCTGGTATGCATGTTGGTGCATTGAAGCATATGTCTATGTATAAGCAGAACCAATCCCTTGAATCTTAGAGAAGGTAAAAGGCAGTTTTGTGGTTGGTACTCCCCTGTCCTTGATGGCACAAAATGAAGAATCGATTTCTTTTTCTCTTTCTTTTTCAGTGTTCTCTTCATGCACCAATCAGCATTCAGTACAGCCAGTTAGCCCATGGGAGGCCTTTAGAAGGTGCTTGTGTGACTCAGTCGATCTTTGATTACATGTAGACAGTTAAACTGTAGGTGCTTTGCCAATTGATTGGGGTACTTTGTGATTATCTGCAGGCTGCTTCATAACCTGCGGCGTGGGGCTGACTGTTAGCCTGGTCCCTTTCCTTATTTCTGAGGGAGAATTGCTATAATTTAGAGCTGAAAGTACATGGTGTTGATATATATATACACATGGTGTCTGATATATTTTGGTTATTGTTCACCCTCAATAAATGGCTACACGGAATTCAGTACCCAGGTTACATTTAATAAAGAGGTGTTTTTGTTTTGTTTTGCTTTTTGTTCTCAAGGCATCAAGGTATCACATTTAGCTTTGAATCTAACGTGGCAGCAGACGGTATGGAGGCACGGGGAGAGGTGGTGAGGGTTAT
The DNA here is from genome assembly GCA_037974465.1 of Brachypetersius altus. Taxonomy (NCBI): domain Eukaryota; kingdom Metazoa; phylum Chordata; class Actinopteri; order Characiformes; family Alestidae; genus Brachypetersius; species Brachypetersius altus. The sequence goes on from JBBPDB010000108.1 coordinate 11,719,972, forward strand.
GTTTGGCTGCCTGTTGGTGGTTTTCAAAAGTGTGCCAGTCTGCAGGGCTGAGATGAGAAGCTTGGCCAGCAGGTGTTTCTGCATAATTGCAATGTTCAGTGTTAATAGGCCCGTCTCATCTGTTAGCTGCAATTATGCTTTGGCGTTCCATGGCTCGAGTCTTGGGCCACAAATTATTCTGTTTGCTGAAACTATGAAGCACATAATCATGGATATGATGACAAGTATAAATGACAATTAAGGGACCATCCCATCCTGTCTGAACATACATTGATGCTTTGGTCCCTGCTGTCCCCATTTGTGTGTTTGTGGATGTGTGTATATGCAATTGTGTTAGTGTGTCTGACCATCTGCTAATATGTAATTCTATATGCTGGTAGTGTGTGCAGAGGTTTAATGGTTTCTTCTCCCTATATTTTTGACAGCAGTGAACATATGGCTAAATCCTGGCCAACTCAGTCACAGGAGAGCTTTCATTGCCTGAAACACTGCCATGTTGTCTTGGGCCTGGTGTAATATGGCACTCAGTCAAGTTTTAACGCCACCTGATGTTGAGTTTCCTGTGCTTGCTTTTCAGGCTCAGAATAAGGAACAACTAACATTAGCTCTTAACTATTTGTATTTGTGCTCACACAGCTTACACACTTATTTGTGTTATGTTTGGTGTTTTTTGAGACAGGTCAGGACTAGACCATCCCTGCTAAACATTGGAATACCATCCTAGACTACTTCTGATATCACTTACATAGAGGTGCTTTGTCGTTTATGTTTAAGGCCATCTTGTGAACATTGAAAATGTAATATTGACTCAGATTTTTTGACATTTACTGCAGTTGTAAATTGTCTGTTTATTTATTTTTGAAACAGCGATAGAGAATTTGAAAAATAGAATTTCTGATGCCACCTGACAGCCCTTTTTGGACATTTAAAGTGGAGCTTGGGACAAAGTAGCTGTGTCTCCCAAAAGAAAAGGAGAGAATCAAAAGAGGAGACTTCTTTGATATAAAACAGAGGGCTGTAGCGTAGTTCTGAGACTTCTAATGTCACCCACAGAGGCTCATACTTCTTCTCCATGAATGGCAAATCATCTCTACTCTGCTATCCTTTTATCTTACGTTCCCCTTCAACCTCAAAATCAGAAGGACACACCAGAGAACTGGGCTCTCGTAAAAACCTTCCCATGTTTGATCTAGCCTGGAGACTTAACACACACCTGGGAGGGCTGCAGAAAGTGTAAGATGTGAGATGAGAACAGTGTAGTGTAAACTCACTGCACTGCCTTATCCAGCTGTTCTGCCAGATCAGGGTTCAAAGCTCAAGTGTGTTTATGTGTGAACTGTTGCACTAGCATAGTGCTGGCTGTTTTTTTATGTTTATGTGTGTTGTTTTATGTTAAGATCATGATGGTTCATAAATAACACTTAAAGCTTTGTGTGGCTGTTCCACACAGCTAGTTTTGGTGACCCACTTTCAATGCTGTGGATCCACCACTACCTCCCGCTGAATGTGTAATAAAGACACATGCACGTATCTAGTATTCTAACGACTGCTGAAGTGTGATAAGAAGAATAAGCTGAACTGCGTCCTCTATCTTTTTTACGGGCTCCAGAATGCATGTAGCAAAACACAAAATTCAGAAATTTCTCAGCTTGTATTTGCTAACCTTTTTGCCTCCAGGTCTAAACAAATTACACCCAAACAGAGCCAGAAATTAATTAGTGAAAGGACCTTAATAAACTCCTAAAACCACATAGACTCATGAAATGGAAATGGAAATAAACAGTTGTAATGTATTCTACATTTCTTGGCATTTAAATACTGGGTAGAGCAGTTCTCTCCTCGATTACTGTAATTAAGGCACAACTTTCATTTCACGCCCATGAACTCGGCACAGCTGCACATTCTATTAGTATGCAAACGTGCCACAGCTTTCAGTTTCTATTTATTTATTTTTATTTGTGATGACGGGATGTAGTTTTCATTAGTACAGCTTTGAATGTGTGTCTCTCTGCAAGAAAGGTAATGTTGGTTCCCTAAAAGAATACATTGCTGTTGTATTTCATGAACCTCTCCATGGGAGACAGAACAAGCCCCTGTTAGTATCCACTCTCAGTGCGTTTTTAGATGGTAGAGTACAGACAGGGGTGTTCTCTTGGGTGTTTCACAAGAATGAGCTCCTCTAAAACACTGCCAGGCTTTTGCTTTGTTAACTTCCTGCTTCTGACAGAGAGTGGTTTGTGAGGGTATGTGGGTGTGTGTTAGGGATAGAATGACACAACCTATGATTTGATTTGATTTGATTTTCAGGGTAAGGATTCAAATTATTATAATATTTTTTAACAATATATGTTCAAATATTTGTGTTTTTGTCTTAAGGATGGAAATTGAGTATGAGCTCCAGTTGGAATTGTATGCCTCTGAGGTTATCGATTCCTTTTCCTATTGATGATCTATTCTTTTGATTTTTTTTCTAAAATGTCATCTGCGCTACTTTAAACATTGGTAGAAAGAAACGGTCCAATATCTGGATTTATTTCACAAAATGACTGAAAGAAAAATGACAATAGTGCTACTTGCAGTGTCTGTATGAACATTTTGGGTAAGAGTAACAATAGCAATATCTGATTTGTCCATCAGCACAGGCTTATGATTCGGTTTTAAACTTAAAAAGAATAAACAATCATCTTTTTAAAAATATATTTTTATCACATAGCACATTTTGAGCCCTAATTAGGTTTTGTCCACAAGCCATTGATGTATATTGTCAAGGCATTGCAAGGTAATGCTTTACAGCTGAAAATGTCAAACACAACCAATAAGTATTCAGGTAAGGTGACAACTGGGCTGTGCTGTCTGAAAGGGTATTTTGACAAAATTTTTGCTCAAAGTCATTATTAAAGATGGATAATTACTGTAGATTGTTTTGCTTTATTTAAAAAAAAAGTCTTGTCGTTATGTTACTTTAAACCAGAAAAAACAAACATGAAGTTTCATGTTCTAAGCTACTTGTATTATATTGAGTCATTTTTACTCTTATTTTTGATCAAAACAACCCAAATGCAGTTTGATTGATATTACCTGAAATGCACTACAAAGAATTGTGGACAGATAAGGGGCAGCTAGGAGCAAAGAAGCTATGTCTCACCAAAGAGAGAGAGAGAGGGAGGTAATTTCTTATATAAAAGAGGAGATTTCTTATATAAAACAGAGAGGTGTCACCATGCCATGAATGGCAAATCATCTCTGCTCCTTTTATCTAACACTCCTTCTCACCTACCAGTCAGAAGGGCACACCAGAGCCCTGGGCTCTTGTAATGCCTTCCCAGGTTTGATCTAGCCTGGAGACTATATGAACGTTTTTTTCCTTTTTTCCTAGATTCTGTAAAGATGTAACTTATTTATTTTTAACATGTTCAAATGTTATTAGACATTCTACACTGTGTTCTGTATCAGAGGTCATAAAACGGCTACACCGATGCTGAAATCATTTGTAGGCCTTTAAACCCCCACCAATGAAATTGATCAGGAATCACTAATGATTCAGACCAGTAAGCAGAAATGAGAATGACATTAATATCGATTAAATCATATTACTTCCCTGAAGTAAGTGTGTGTGTCTAAAAGATATTGCACCTTTAAAATGAATTAATTTTAATAAAGCGCTCATGTGTCAACTACAGGTCATAGAAATTCTGAGTATGACCCTTCAGAAATCTTTCTGTTGGGAGAATCATAGAGTAGTGGAGGGATGGAATGATTCCAAAGTCCACTTTCATCCATTAGCTCACACGCGTTCATCTGCAAAGGATTCTGAGTAATTTATTCTCTCTCACTCTCCCCTTAACTATCTTGCACCATCCCTCCTGCTGAGTGTGTGCTGTAGCCTAGTCTTACCCTCACATGTCTGTAACACTGTAAATGCTGGAGCTACCATTAGCTATGGATAAAGGGAAGGGCTACTGCCACACTCATCCCCCTAACTGTTTGGTTATATAAAGCTTTTTTAAATAAAAATGACACTAGTATTGAATCATTATTCACTTCTGAATGGCGAAAAGGTCTCTTGCAGCAATGTCGTGTAGCGATGCCATGTAGATCCTTTCTTCTACAGTCAGGCTTTCTTTCTCTATGCAGCTGTCAGTTCTGTGTCTTGCCGTCTGTCTATCTGTGTGTGTCTGTGTGTGTGTGTCTGTCTGTGTGTGTGGGTGTAGAGAGCCTTCACACTTAACTGTGCAGCGTTCTGCTCTGCCTGCTGCTCTTTGAGAAAATGTTCTACAATCAGAAAATCGCGTCCCCAGTGGAGCATGAGCTAGAATTAGAGCAGCTGTAGGAGGTCTCCAGGTTAAACTGAGCTGGAGTGTGGGCTGTGAGATGCTTTTTTCCCCTCTGTCAGCTCCAGAGAGGCTTTTAACATTTAAGCCAGCAGGAGAGAACTGCTATTTGTGTCTTCTTTGAGCCTGCTAAAATGGAGGCAGTATCACAATGGAAGAGTGACTGACTGACTGAGGTGTTCATTCTCTGTTCTTTATGGCACTGGGAAAGTGTTTTATGAATGATCTGTTGCAGTGTGTTCTTGTAATGTAGTCCTTTGATATGCAGTGCCGTTTTAAGACATGACATTTGGCCTTGGGTGAGCTCAATTTAGAATGGCTTTGGAAAATGTACTCCGATATGTGCCTTTATTATTTGCCTAAGTGCATTTATTTTTTATGCCCAGCTGCCGTACCAGCAACCGGAAGAGCCTGATAGTGACATCCAGCACCTCGCCTACCCTGCCCAGACCTCACTCGCCACTACATGGACACACAGGTAAATAAATAAATAAGTCACCCCTAATATCAACAATCATGTTGTTTACACGAATGGAAATTGAAAAATCACTCACTCAGGCTAGGCTGGCAGGCATCACTTTCGATTTGCAGAATGATTATGAATAGATTGGCAGTTGACATTTTGTACAGATTGTCTGTCTCATGCAAAAGTCGTTCAACCCCCCTCCCCCGTTATCCATCTGATTAACCTTTCACTGCCTGGCACGTCATAATAATGTCAATATGTTTACTGAGAATGAGTTGGGAGTCACTTACACACAGTCTAGGCCCTCAACTCTACCAGAGTATGTGCACACAGAAGACACACATACACAAAGTTATGCCTTCCAAAAGTGATCCAAGGAAGCACAACTGGAGAACCAGCAATAGGGTCATGGATGCACAGAGCTTGTTGATGCACATGGGAAGCAAAAGCTAGCCATTTGGTCCAATTCTACAGCAAAGCTACTGTTGCACAAAAAAAAGCTATTTTACGATAGCAAAGTGTCAAAATGCACAGTGCATTACAGCTTGCTCCATGTGGAGCTGCAGATCAGTTAGAGTAAGCATCAGAACATGACAGAGTGGAATAAAGTGGCCTGGTCTGATGAATCAGATTTTTTACACCATGTAGCCAGCCACGTGTGTGTATTGCTTAAATATGAGAAGAAACTAAGCTTGTACTGGGTAATGTTCTGCTGGGGAAACCATGTGTCCTGGCATCCATGTGGGTGTTACTTTGACACATATATGCTTGAACGTTGTTGCAGACCAAGAAATATTTACTAATATTTACTAAGTCCTGTTCTCATACTCCCTGCTCATCAGAGGTTTTGCTGGGAAGCTAGTTCTTCAACAGAAACGGACAAATCCTTATTTAGAAAGAAATAACTTTAGACTAAGAATTGTGGTTTCAAAAAGATACATTGTGGTTTCATAAAAAGTGTTAGTAAGTAATTTTCACATTCCTTACTTGATTGAAAACTAACAGTGAAAATCAAGCTCAAGATCTCACCACACCCTGGTCTCATACAGTGATCAGCCACAACATTAAAAAAATACTGACCGGTGAAGTGAATAGCACTGATCACTGACAGTGGGGTGGGATATATCAGCTGCCTTCCAACATTAGGCTTATTACCACCTACATAAATGTTGCTGCAGACCAAATGCACCTCTTCATGGCACCAGTGTTCCTTATTGTCTCTTTCAGCAGGAAAATGCACCCCCTGCAAAAAAATTGTGAATGGTTTGAACATGAAGAGTTCAAGGTGTTGACTTTGCCTCCAAATGCCCCAAATTAGTTTGATCCATGGGACCTCATATTGCAACAAAGAATCTGCAGATCAGTGTATTATGCTTAGCTTAAAGACTCATGCTCAAGAGCTACTGCATCAGTGACTGTTAAAGCTGCTGTGACTGCAGTAGGATTTGTGTAGTAAGAAAATAAATGTAGAGAAACAAGCAGTCATTTATTCACGTGTGCGTGCTGCTCTGCGTGGATATTCATGTGGCATGTATAACCTGTGGCGTGTAAAAGACTGACAGATCATGACAATCCATGTGCCAGACAGCTTAAACTTGCTCTTTCTCCATCCAGAATCTTTCTAATTGCATTGATCTGTTCCTCCTCTGTGCTGTTGAAGCAGGAAATAACATTACATTCGAGTCCCAGAGTTGAGACCAGACACATCCTTGCATCGATCCGCACTGTGAGCTCTACCCGGGTTAAAGGATTAGGCTGTAGCAACTTTCTCCACACTCACTCTCACATACACAATTGGTATATATTATTTAAAGATTCTCTCAAAATTCTGAACTAACTTCAAATGAAAAGTTGTTGCACTTACTAACCTGACTTAAGTGTCGGAGGAGCACTGGAGAGTATTGTTGATTTGATGCTGCTTGTTTGCAAACTTTAGCAGTCGAACAGTGAAGTTCCATGAGCTGGTCCAATCTCTATATTGCATTATCGCATTTTTGTATTGCAGTATTATGATTTGACAATTAATTTTTGCACCTTTAATGTATTGTCACATCATCCTGCCCTAGAGGAAAGTATAGAGCGATTAAGGACAGGAGTACGGTTAATTAGTAATTAGTAAACGTGGATTAATTCATCAGTGCGTATCGTCACTCGAGTGTGCTACTGATTACTTTGAACGTTCAACTCCTGACAAAGCAATGGAAGTTAATGCTGATTCAAGATGATAGTTGATGTGCCGTCGTCTTTACACTCAGTTTTATATTTATTCTTTTACTCATATTTTGACACTCGTTCATTAACTACATCACACTGAACACCGGCTGAACAGATTGTGCATTGTGCAGGACACTCAAGAGCACAATGCGTGCAATGAGAAACACAAGATTCACTGCTCGACAGTAAAACTAATCTTTATATTTTGTGAAACTGTTAAGCCATCTGACACATGCCAAAGTAATACTACCAAATTACACTGTCAAGCAGTTGTTTTGATTACCTGTCTTTATAAAATGTATTTATTTAAGTTTTTATTGTCCCTGAAACCATAGCTACCAAAGCTTGTGCTGTTGTACAACAATCAATCAGTCAAAGTCAAGCATTGGTGCAAACAGACAGGGCGACCGAAAAGAATAAAAGCACAATTTATAATTCAAAGTAACCCCACTGAAGGGTTAAATGTATAGGTTTATCAGTTGGAACAACCTTGTGCATTTGTTCCCCATGTGCTGCTGAGTGGTAACCAGTATGAGTTTGGCCATTTCGAGCTAAAGGACTTTTTCCTTGGGAACTGTTCCGATATTCTTTGTGCACAAACACAGAGAGTGACCCTAGCAGTTCTGTGAGAAGCGGACAATGAGCTGGGCTCACACTTCAAAATGGAGATGCTATTCTTCATCACAAATAGTACAGCATGTCCTTGGCTGTGTGTATGGTATTGCTTTACAGTAATTTCTTTTTTGGAGTTGGATGAGTGCATTTTTGAGGAATGAGTCATCATCTACTGTGAGTAAAAACTATTATTAGCCTTGATGAAGGACCACTGTTCAGCAGAGGCAAAACTATATTCCTCCCTAAAGAACAGACCTGTCCAATTATAGACTCGTTTTTGGTGAAATTGTGGCTTTAGCATGATAGAAAACAAATACACATAGTGATTAAAGTGAGACAGGCTTGCTCCATAAGGCAACGACTGTAGCTGTGATGGAAGGGATAATGTGGTAGAAGAGACATTTCTAAGTATCTGTCTGTTCAGTACGGTCTGGGATAGTTCCCAGTAATAGGAAAACTGCCACACATTATCTTCAAAAACGCCCCTTTTCTCTAAACGGTTTACACATTAATAATCCCCTTCCAGCAAAACCTGAAGTCATGCCATTTATCTGGCACTTATCACTAAGTCTGTGCCTTAACAATTACATTTGATCCCTCCTTTCTCTGTTCTTTGCTATACTTGTTTAAAAACACCATTAAAAACACCAGGACTGAACTCTTTTCCATTATTTGTGATACTCTATCATACAGATATTGCAGAATAAAGTGGCAGATGTTTTGTGAGTGTTTGAATTAATCAAGGCATTCACATCATCCAGCAAGTGTAAATCATTTTGATCATACATAGTATAGGCCATTTTCTGATCATCTCTGTCCACACTGTGCATCCCTAGAAGGCACAGTCCATTTTAATTGCTGTTTGAAAGATACTTCTGTTGACAGGTTACACACAACCAATATTCATTCAATGTTCCAGGTGGTTGAAGGCTTGCAGAATAATAAAACTCTCCCCTATGTGTTTCTATACATAACACATCACATTTTACCCTTTGCTTTATACAGTGTTGCTGTAGAGTGTGAATTATCTCCAACTCTTTATAATAGTCCCTCTGTGAGCACTTTTGTTTTTAAATGAATACTTCTCTGTGACAGGTCTGCGTTCTGCCTCCCAGTCCAGCTGTGCACAGCTGTCCCTGCCTGCTGTCTGACAAAGAATTTATGCATTCATTAATATTTAAGATTTGGCACAGGCCTTTTGGCAAATGCATAATTAATGCACAGAGGGGTGTGACCCCAGTCTCGCCACTCAGTCGGCCGTTGAAGAGACCCACTGTTCGCATCGACTGGCTTTATTAATGATGCTTAGATGTCTACGCTGTCCTCAAAGGAATTAAAGCTTTTACAATATTCCAGTGTTTGGTTATCCTTGATAACACTTTCTCTGTTACTCAGTTAAACTGATTTTCATTTTCTCAGTTATTCCACAAAAAATATTTGGCAGTTTGCACAGTTGATAATGTGTATTTTTCTTTTCTAAGGTTGGAAAAAGGTTTGAAAAAGTATAGAATAAATACATTTTACCATAAACAATGTGCATGAGCCACTACTGATTTCTTTATATTTTGGTTCAAATTACTTTGTTTTACTATTTTATGCCTCTCAAGCTGTCCTTTCTTTGGCATATTAAGTAGAAGAAATTAAAGAAATCATTCAGGCCTACAGCTGTATGTGCTTTGTGATTCATACACAGGTCACGGTGTGGCTTTACAAACAGGAAGAGGTCAGGGATAAAAAATAAATTCTCTGGCTATGTTGAGTGGGATTTGGAGGTCTAGAGTTTTCAATCTTTAAACAGCATTTCCAAGCTTCAGAGCTTTTTTGAATTGTTTAAGTTTTCTTCCAGTGCTCTACAAATGATCTTTCACTATAAAAGATCGTTATACAATAAGATTCTACTCAAAACCTTCATGTGTAGAGGGGTCTGATGTCTGACTTAATTCTTTATCAGTAATATATTTTTAAAGGGTCCCTTTTTCAAAACGCTAAAAAAATGATCAAAGCATTTTTAAATCTTGATTCCAATGCCATGAGATGAGTTTCTCCTTTCCCTCAACTACTTTGCTACCTAAATGGGAGCTTTTGTGTCGAGAAAATGAAGCTTAGTGAAAGATTTATTCGATTGCAGTCTGGGCCTGTGTTGAACATTTATGAACATGTGTGTTTATACATGCATATTTTTTATAAGCACACAATAGCAAATTGCATGCTTGAAATACTTATGGCTCATTTTTCATTTTGGTTCTTTCTGCCCTTTGCAGGGAGCAGTCCTTTAGACAGCCCACGCAATTTCTCACCCAACGCTGCAGCCCACTTCTCCTTTGTGCCTGCCCGCAGGTGAGTGGCATTCAGAGTCTGCTTGCTGCTTGATAGCTGGACCTGACAACATTTTAGTTATTATAATAACCTGAATGTTGGTCAGATCATGCCTTTTCTGATGTGTAGTGTTTTACAAAATCCAATTTTTTATTCTTGACAATCTTTTCTTTTGCCTTGGATTTAACTATCAGCCTTAGCATCTCATCTGCCACGCATTAATTGCAGCTCGTTCACTTTAATTTTCTCCATCTCCCTCTGTAGCTTTGAATAATGACAAGGCAGATGTTAATGAATGAATCTGCACTGGTAACTAAGCTGCAGATGAGATGGTAATGAATTGAAATATGAAGTGGATGGAAAGAAAGGGTGACCTCATGCAGAATGAAAAGAAACATTTAAACACAAGGCTTAGTTCAAATCGTCATTGAGTAGTAAAGTTTGAGTAGCTCAGCAGTGCCATCTAATGGTCGATAGAGGTACTTTGAGAGACTTTTTGCTCGCTGAATAAGGACATCTTGTGAAGATTGTGGAACTGAAGTTTTTTTTATGGTGGGAGAAAACTGTATTCAGACAAATTAGTCTCTGATTATTTTGGGTGTATGCTTAGAATGCTGAATCATCCAACTTCTCCCTAGATTCAGCTCTTTGGCTGGTGAAATCACATTGTCCTTTATGTTTCATTATTATACCGGGTTCTTGCAGGGTCTTAAAAAGTCTAAAATTGGGGGGAAAAAACGCCCAGATTTTCATCCTAGGTCTAAATTTCCACTGTTCATTCCCAAGAAGCGCTGTCCGCAGAAAATAAAATAGTAAAACGCTGTAGATCTAATCCGTTAATTGTGTTTTCTGGTCTGCACCGTTGTCTGCATGGTGATAAAGCTACAAATTCCATTATAGGAGAAATGTCAGCAGGTAAACATGTTGTCAAGAAGAGCTGTCAAGTCTCACGCATTTCAGCAAATTCACACACTCATGCGCCACACATAGCATTTCTCACTCTTCTTCTTCTTCTTACTTTATTTCTATAGCACATTTAAAACAAGCAAGTTGCCGCCAAAGTGCTGTACATTCAGAGAACTTATAAAACACAGATACACATAAGA
>JBBPDB010000108.1:11735978-11746235 GCA_037974465.1 Brachypetersius altus
AAACTGCATTTCTGAAACATCCCATAACACCACAAGGACTCTTGCCTGAATTAATTAATCTTGGCATGAACTGAACATTGCAGCTTTAACAAGGTACCAAGGTCAACACAGAGGATCCACTACTGCAAGCAATTTCTAATCATCTCAGGGCTGAAACTGCGCTAGAATCCAGAGCCCAAACGCTTCACTCAGTCGCAGGAAATTGGTTTGGCAACATGGGAACTTGTGCTGAAAGATCACTGGGAAATAAAGTGTGCAAAACACTGCACAACAATGGACGAGACATCAAATGCTATTTTGAACCCAGGCAATGTGAGGTTCATCAGAGCCACAATTTCACAAGTGACCACTTTTTTTGAAAGCCTAAAGCAGGATAATGAATGATATTGGAAAACATCATTTAAATAAAACGAAAGACAAATACACAGAGCTTATTGGTCTGGAAAACAGCTTTGATCTTATTTCACCTAGGGGTATGAACTTGTCCACGGTGTCTTCGCTGCTATTTAGATAAACGAAAGTCAGACTCGTCCTCATCTGACAATGTTACAGCACCTCCCCCGCTCTCTCTCTCGCTCTCTCGCTCTCTCTCTCGCTCTCTCTCTCGCTCTCTCTCTCTCTCGCTCTCTCTCTCTCTCGCTCTCTCTCTCTCTCGCTCTCTCTCTCTCTCGCTCTCTCTCTCTCTCTCGCTCTCTCTCTCTCTCTCTCTCTCTCTCTCTCGCTCTCTCTTGTTCTGTCTGTTATACATACCAAATCATAAACACGTGTATGTACATGTGTATATACACACACACCAGTTGCCAGTTCTGACCATGTCCTCTTTGTTCTGTATCTACATGCAGATTAAGGCTAAAGCTCCTTATTTTTTATTCATACTACATTTCCACCAGATCAAATAAAATTCTTATTTTGCCTGAAACTGTAATGAGAATCTCATTTCAAGGTCATTTCTCAAAGAAATGAACACTTTTTTAACAGCAAGTTCTTATTTCTGCTTCCATTATAGAAAATAATTACATTTCCTAATTATCGTCTGTCAAATGTGGGCTCTTATTCTTTCACAGGAGCAGCACACTGATCCCTTCTCACACTGAATTCTTTATTTAATAACAGTGAAAATTGCTCCAGGACAAACACACACACACTCTCTCGCTCTTGCTCTCTCTCTCGCTCTCTATTGTGTCTATCCATTTCTCTCAGGTGTGTATGTGCACACAAAACTCACACTTTCCTTTTTTCTCAGCTGGAGAAATACTCTGTGTGATTGTTAATGCTGAAGCCTTTGGCTATGAATCAATCTCTGTCAGACTTAACCTTTTCTTACTGCAGCATCAGTTTGATTGCAGTTCTTTGAGAGTTTTCAAGCAGACATTCTTGCGCATTACGGCACACCTGTAGACAATATTCTGTTTGTGTGTTGGTGTGTGGCGCTATGAGAAACAGCACCCTTGAGGTTGACCTAATGTGCCACGTTGAGTGTGTTCTCATTCAATTAGGATCACTAATAGAGCAGGCAGGCTGTCGATGGATGACTAACAGCATTACCTCATCCCCATAGTCACATGACCAATTTCTCTTCACTTATCCAGTGTGACTCACCCAGACCCCAACCGCCCCCAACAACAACACTGACCCTCTTGCCAGCATTCCTTTTGGACTCAATTACTTGAAAATGAAAATGTGAACATAGGAACATCATCTTGGTCATTTTGCATTAGCTTAGCATATGAAATATAATATTTTTGTAATAATGCCAATTGCCAAAAGATATATGTAAGCACTCTTTATCATTGACACTTTTTAGGTTTTATAACCACTATTACTCAAAATGTTTTCAGTGTGCTTTTAACAGAAAAGAAGTGACCATGACAAAAAAAGTCCTTTCCTACTTTTAGAGAAATGCAACGTGTCCCCAAACATTTGACGGGTAGTGGATGTACAATAATGTGTGAAAAGTTAAATTTAAAACACCTTTTATGTGAGTAGTAAGTGTTTGTTAAAAACACACTTAATGCCAAAATAAACAATTTATTAGATGGCTTTTGCACAGTACTACTAAATGATGAAGTTTGGTACTTTGCAGAAATCTTTCATAAAATGCTTTTGCTTAAATAGTGCCATGTGCCGTTTCTTTAATGGAAATCTTACATTTGTCACTAATTCTTATAATAACCCCCACCAACAGCCCTGGCCGCTCTCCTATATCGTTTGACCATGAGATCGTCATGATGAACCATGTCTACAAAGAGCGTTTCCCAAAGGTAAAGCACACCTACAGAAAGACAGTAATTAATTGTTTTATTTGTGTATGTGTGTGTGTGTGTGTGTGTGTGTGTGTGTGTGTGTGTGTGTCGCAGTTCAGCTCCCTGATCGCGGTTCATCGGTCACGATTTTTTTCTGAGGACCGCATGAATTGCAGTGCAGTATATATAGGCATAACATCTGTATTTTACATTTTAGCACTGCAACAGCAGTTCAGTATAAACTGTACAGAACGGATACGGGTTTACATATACATTTTCTTTAAGGGTTAAGTATTAAATTAAACTGTGTTGGGAGCATATTTGGGGGCTTATTTGGGGTTTCTACTATAAAAAATGGGCATTTTTTGGCATTTAGGCATCACATATTCACGGTTTTTCACTATACGTAGGTGCTCTTGGAACGTGACCCCCTCAATAAGTTTACTGTGTGTAAATATATATATTTTGTTTGTTGTTGCAAGAGTCGAAAAAAAGCATATCTGTGTAGCTACACTGTAGTCTGACTGTACTCTAATAAGTGGCCTGTTGCATCACCTGTTCCACTCCTGTACCCCCGTAGGCTACAGCTCAGATGGAGGAGTGTCTGGCTGAGTTCATGTCTTCCTCAGCTCCAGAGAAAGTCATGCCTCTGGCTGACGGGGTGCTGAGCTTCATCCACCACCAGGTGATCGAGTTGTCCCGAGACTGCTTAGACAAGTCACGCGAGGGTCTCATCACCTCCCGCTACTTTTATGAGTTGCAAGAGAACCTGGAGAAACTGCTGCAGGATGTGAGTATAAAAGTACATACAGTGTTATTAGCAGTGTTCAGAGGTATGGATGATTTTTGTAGCCCCTTACACACCGTCTATTTGTCTATGAACATGGTGAGGTCATCATAGCAGGTCAGAAGGTCATGTCTGTTGGGTTTTAAGGCCAGTGTGGCTACGGTCACCTGTTATATGTGTGCGTCATGAGATAGCCTGCTGATGTCTTGATTAGCTCAGTCACAGGAGATTTAACCAGCTTTATGGCCCCCAGTGGTGGGGGGGTGTGGGGTGTGGGGTGTGGGTGGGGGGTGTGGGGGTGTGTGTGTGTGGGTGTGTGGGTGTGTGTGAGAGAGAGAGAGAGAGAGAGAGTGAGACTGCATATGACTGTATATGTTGAGTGTATGTGGTTAGAAATGAGGGAGTCGCCTCCCAGATTCTAATTTCACGCTTTAGTAACCGCCGCTGGTGACGAATGGCTGTCTCTGACAACCAGAAGGATGGTTATAAGCAGAGAGAGAGAGAGCACGCGAGAGAGGACGTGTCTAACTGAGCAATGGAAACCGGGGGCGAGCGGAGGAGGAGGAGAGACAGGGTCAGGCTTTCCCCTCTTTTGGTTGGCTGTGTCTAACCAACCCATCACCGCTGCCTGTCAGAATCAAATTTGTTCGAGAGCCAGTGGAATGCCAAAGCTGTATCTACCTCACACCTCACACACAAGCATACACTCGGACGCTCTGTCTTAGTATTCAAGCAAGCGAGGATTACGTCACCCAGCCCAGGCTAATTGGCTGGTTCAGATTGGGGGTGTTCAGTGTGACAGGTGGACTACAGCAGGACGGCTGCATAAATCGTATCTTCTGAAGGTGTGCCTCAGAAAGCACACTTTCGCTCCAACGACCTGTCCCGTCTGGAGGATGGCGCGCTTCTCGTGGCAGAGGAGGCTGGAGGAAGAAGAGGTGCTTCAGCACATTCTGGAGTGTTGGGAATGGAACATGCTCCGACACAGTGAAGACTTTACAGTTGAGTGTGAACAGCTTGGTGAACGCTGAGGGTTTGGATGTGTGGACCACGACAGGGTGCAGCATGTGCATGGGACGCATAGTATGTCAGTTGGCCAAAATAAGCATGTTATATGGGAATGTTAAGAAGGTTTTAGTTGTAATTTAGAAAGTGTTATTAGTGGCAGCATACTTTTTATATTATAATTTTACATATGGTGATGTAGTTTTACCATAGTTTTGGTCATTTGCACTGCATAAATATTTCAGGAAAACTGAGCTGATTTTAAACACTATTGCTTTTTATATAGTGCATAGGGCTCTAAGGTGAGGTCATGATGAAAATGACCCAAGGCCACTGTCTATATCTTTTTTAAATGACCAGTCGCCATGGTTTGATCTCCAACAGTGCCATCATTAAAAACCACAGGAGCCAATCTAGTCCCCCAGTCAATCTGCTGACCTATCACCTTGACGCCTGGCCTGTGATGAGTCTGGGGAATGCTCCTGACCTCATATACCCTAGGGCGAAGAGCAAGTCAGACAATTTTATCTCTCTTCTTTATTTTCCTCCAGCATCCTCTGTCCTCCAGTGAACTGCATCTATCTATCCATCACTATTTTTTGTGTGTGCGCGTGCGTGTGTTTCTTTGCAGGTTTCATTACCTGCATAAATTATTCAAAGGATGATTAGAAATCCCCTAGAGGGGGATGTTGTCAGTTGTAGACAGCTCTATTAGCTTCAGTCCAGCCGCTGTTTATTAACCATGCAGACCACTCTATTACACATCCCTCTGTGCCTTTTCATCAACTCCACTTCCCTATCCACTGCCCTCTTCCCGCCTTTTTGAACTGTCAGTTGTCATGGTATTTATGCACTTCCATCTTTTGTAGATATTTCAAATACACAGAGAGTTGCCTGGCCTCCATTAAAAACGTATTTATTTGTGTGTTATTTTATGGATCAGCAGATTTTCAGAAATGTTGCCATACAAATGTCACAACAAGGTCAGTGATGTTTTTTTTTTTTCCAACACGAGCAGCAAATTAAATCGTTGTCTTTTCTCTTCTATTTCTTTGTGTCTCTCAGGCCCATGAGCGCTCAGAGAGTATGGAGGTGACCTTTGTCACCCAGCTTGTGAAAAAACTGATGATCATCATCGCTCGACCCGCTCGGCTGCTGGAGTGTCTGGTAAGAAGGCATCTTTAGGGCTCTCAGACACTTTATTAACCGTATTGTTATTGTCAGTGTGTATCCAGAGCTCCAGTTTTAGTAAAGTAAACATATAGCTTGCAGCACTTTTACAATGAAAATCTCCTATAAAGAAAAGCTGCTGAACCATGGCCAAACCACTCTGTACATCCAATATTATTGATTTGGTGGTTGTAAAGCACTATTTTTCTGAATTGTATTCTAATCACAGTTTGTGGGTTACCCTATAAAATACTAATACTACTTCTCCTTCTATGACCATTGGAATATTTGCTAGAATATTTTTTTTACTCTAGTGTGACTTCACACACATACTGTGTGGGGGCAAGGCTCCTGCTCACATGTGTATTTGGACTGATTGCGCAGTCAGCAACCTGACAGCATACAGAATTGCCCTCCCGTAATGAAGCCACAGCAGCTGTTCAGTGCTGCTTCTCCGGCATAAAACAAATGATGCACATTTAATATAGAGGCCAATTTGATACTTACAGCAAGAAAGCCAAGTCTGTTTTCTCTCTGTACTTTGTTTCACTGTCTGATATGTTGAGGAAAGTAGTTGTTCTGTGCTCAGTGAGACAGTGAGTTGTTTTGCCTCTGTATTATAAATTTTGAACATCGGTCCTGCAGAAAAGCGCAGTTAAAAGATTTTTTTCCCTCTTATCAGTGACCGACTGCCTGACCTTATTTGGATGTTTGTCACATCACCTGTGTTCAGATTTGAGTCCCGACGATGGAACATTAGTCTTGTTCAGTTGTGCCTTTCAGGGTCTGTGGAGTGGAGGTGGTGATATTTTGCTCATGTGTGTGGTAAATAGCACTCTTTCTCTGGCCTGAGGGGCTGTCGGAGAATACAGAGGTGCTGCTTGTTATTATGATTTATTATGAAGTTATAATAGAGTTGTTTGTAGGGAGAGCTGTTAAGAGGGAGAGTTGTGACACTGACTGATCTTGCCACTGGATGATCACATGGTTTATGTTGGATTCTAGGATAGACTGAAGTGAAAGTGGTATTAAACATTAAAAATATAATTATTAAACTATCTGTACTTTTACTGGACATACATAAGGAAGAGCAGTGGCAGAGTGACTGCTTGATCAGTTTCAGTTATTTACACCAATGTTATAGCTATTAGTGTATATCAGTTTTATTTTCTGTGTTTGTTAGCATACATGATACAGTGCAATATACTTTCTTAACTTAAAATGACCTTGCTTCACTTTGCTGAATAGTTATGGTATTAAATGGGTTTGTCCTTACAACACCCATCAGTTATGTTATTGAGTTATTGAGATTTTCCTGCAGTGACTGAGTAGATGCAAAAAAAAAAAAAACCTACCCTACGCCCGCCATAGTCTCTGCTAAAATGTATAGTACATTGACATTCCGGCTGATATATACAGTATATGTGGAAACTGAACTTGCTAACCTCGCTTTGACAAAGATCAGTTTGCCACTAAAAGGCCATCTTAACATTAGTACATCACCCTAGTCCTAAGAAGAGGAGGACCTGAAAGAAGAACTGAGAATAAAACACAAAATGAGAAGAGCCCAGAATGAAGTGTTGTCAATCAAGCTGAGAAAAATGAGAAGCATTTCAAAAGAAGAACACCTTGTCAGCTGTTAAATGAGGGTGGGCTTACTTTAGGGCCCTCCTAATTAAAGACACTAAATATAAACAATCCTCAAAGGATTTGTTCCACAGACAGTAAAGACACTGAAGAATGAAAAGTTTGAAAATTGCAAGAAGACAAGAATCCAAAACACAAAATCTCTCTCACTCTCTGCCTTATTTATCTATATATGTGTGTATTGAAGGAATTTGATCCAGAGGAGTTCTACCACCTGCTGGAGGCTGCAGAAGGCCATGCTAAAGAGGGTCAAGGCATCAAATCAGACATCCCTCGCTATATCATCAGCCAGCTAGGCCTCACTAGAGACCCCCTGGAGGGTAGGACCATTCACCATTTCATAAAGAACTGTGATTAAATTATGCTTTTTCCTTTCCAGTGGAGAGCCTTGGTATATTTAATGATTTTAAATAGCCCATGGTGGTTACATTAGGTTGTTTTACTTATTTATTTGCAACATTTATTAACAGATTTGCAATAATTTATTTTTGCTTACTGCAGAATGCCAGCTATTCCTTTCCCCTCTGATTTTTCTTTTGTACACAGAAATGGCCCAGCTGTGCAGTTATGACAGTGGAAATCCTGAAACACCTGAAACGGAAGACTCCTCAGAAGTGAGTAAAATCGGAATTCATCAAATTCACTGTTTTGTCAGTGATGTTAATTTCAAGAGTAGGTTATGACAAAGTTACTTGTTAACTTCTTTACTTGTTAAGATACTTAACTGTAATAAATAAAAAAATAAATAACTCATGGAAAAATCAAATTATAAATAAATGTCCACAGCATCAAAGACAAAAACTAAATAGTATGAGACAGATAAAAGGCTGAATGTTTTCATGAAGAAAGGTGTAGAATTCTTTCTATGTGAAGCCTTGAATGACAAAGACAATTAAATGACTGAGTAAAGACTACAACCAAGAAATTCTACAGTTATGCTAATTTAGCTTTGCTGAAATGACAAAACCCATTAAAAGGAAGCCCCAGTAACAAGACTTTTGAACAGTACAACACTACAATACATTTGTTACAGACACAGATAATCTAACATGTGTCTGAAAATAAAAGGAAGGTTCAAGAAGATGGTTGTCTTTAAATACCTGTTTAATATAAGAATGAGTTAGTGTTGTAAGTGTTTGCGTCTCCTAAGTGTCTGGGCTTTATCTGGTTTTCTTCAGAGTCGAGGTGCTACAGTACAGCCACCTCAACCGCAACCTAAGACCAAAACTCCGAGAGAGGAGGATTTTGAGACTATCAAACTTATCAGTAATGGAGCTTATGGGTAAGAAGTCATGAAATGTGTAAATCATCACTACTGAATATTGGCCTTACTGATATGATGAAATAATTGTAAAGCCAAATTTTTCCACCGAAAACAAACATCAGAGAACAATACCACAGTACTTTAGAGTACTAAAGAAAGCAATATTTTCTGTTTCCCATAGGGCTGTATTTTTAGTGAGACACAAGGAAACTCGTCAACGTTTTGCCATGAAGAAAATCAACAAACAGAACCTGATCCTGAGGAACCAAATCCAGCAGGCATTTGTTGAGAGAGACATCCTCACATTTGCTGAGAACCCCTTTGTTGTCAGTATGTTTTGCTCCTTCGAGACACGCAGGCACCTCTGCATGGTCATGGAGTATGTGGAAGGTAAGAGAAATGCTTGTATAGAAACACCAAATAATTATGATGCTATGAATCTTAGTGATTCTCTTTAATGGGTCAAGCAGACATTTAAAATTCTTTTTAAAAAAAAAACGGGGGTTTTTTTTTGTTTGTTTTTAGTACTTTAGTGCTCCCTGATTAAGCACAATGAATCCTACAAAACTGTTATCAAATATATAGATGTAATTATAAACTGTAGACTGTTCTAAAATGACTGAGAAAGCATCATCACATCAAAAAAGCTGTAATGCCTTTTTTGCATTAGTTTAGATCACATTTAAATGTTATTTCCCCATATAATTAATATACTTCACTGTGTCATTTAAGCTTTAATCTACAGTTTGTTTATAAAATAGCAAAAATAATGAATATGTTTGGTGAGTTCAAACTTTAAAAGAGTAGTATTTGTAGACTAAGTTCATGCTGTTCTGTGTTCAGGTGGTGACTGTGCTACCCTACTGAAGCACATTGGCGCTTTACCTGTGGATATGGCACGCATGTACTTTGCTGAGACTGTGCTGGCACTGGAATACCTGCACAATTATGGCATCGTGCACCGAGACCTTAAACCTGACAAGTATGTCCACCTAACATACACAGGACATTGCCAAGTTAGTTTGTGCAGCTCATTTCGGAAGATGCACAGAATGGTTAAAGACAAAGATAAACTGACAAATGACACAAAATAAACATCTGACTATAATAAACGTTATCTATAATGGCTGTGTCGTTATTTCTGTTTCAGTCTTCTCATCACATCAATGGGACACATCAAACTGACCGATTTTGGTCTGTCCAAGATTGGCCTCATGAGTCTTACGACCAACCTCTATGAGGGACACATTGAGAAAGATGCCCGCGAGTTTCTAGACAAACAGGTATAAACAGGCCTCTGTCATGTATTTGTCTCTACCCTCATCTGTCCGTTCTCTAACCTACTCTCATTCTGTTTACTTGTCAGGTGTGTGGTACCCCTGAGTACATTGCCCCAGAGGTGATCCTCAGGCAGGGTTATGGAAAACCTGTGGACTGGTGGGCCATGGGTGTCATCCTGTATGAATTTTTGGTAGGCTGTGCTCCTTTCTTTGGAGATACACCTGAGGAACTGTTTGGGCAAGTCATCAGTGGTGAGTGGCGCAAAAGAAATGATCCATATTATATAATTTTGCTTAACTATAGCTTACTCTGCTTAAAATATATTACTTATGAGTATTATAATATGCAGATGAGATTATCTGGCCTGAAGAAGATGAAGCTCTACCTGCAGATGCTCAAGACCTAATTTCAAAACTGCTTCGACAAAACCCTCTCGAGCGATTAGGAACAGGTATTGGAACACAGACAGCCAACTGAGCACATATAAATAACTTCCTTAAGTCTAACCATTTTTTTCTGTTGTATTGACTTATGTGTTTACTTCTGTTTGTAATCTGAAAATATTGATATTCTGTTTCTTGGATTCTTCTTGATGTACTACACATTTGTTCTTTCCCTTGGAAAGACATTGTAAGAATGACAGCAACAGAGATGGAGAGAAGGAGAGGGAATGCCTAGAGGTCATAACGGAACATCTCTCTCCATTTTTCTCTCTTTCTTTCTCTCCCTCTCCCTCTCCCTCTCCCTCTCTCCCTCCCTCTCTCCCTCCCTCTCTCTCTCCCTCTCTCCCTCTCTCCCCCTCTCTCCCTCCCTCTCTCTCTCCCTCTCTCTCTCTCTCTCTCTCTCTCTCTCTCTCTTTC
>JBBPDB010000108.1:11748703-11784217 GCA_037974465.1 Brachypetersius altus
TTTAATAACCATGACAGTGAAGAGCTCTTTTTACAAAAGGATAGGAGAAGGGTTATAATAAAATTATGCTGTCAAACTATACAATCAGTAAAAAAAAAAAACAGTAATGCTCTTTGGGATAATTATGTGGACTATATTGCATGCATTTAGTTTTTACAAAGTTTTACATTTGACCTTGAATTTTACATTTGACAGTGGTTTCAGAAAAGTGGTTCAACTGTTTTCTTTTTTTTTTCCCCCCAAACCCTCTCACACTGGCTACAGATCATCATGGAGCATCTCCTCTGGCTAGCCCTATGTCTCCCCACTCTCTGTCCTCCAACCCCTCATCACGGGACTCCTCTCCCAGCCGAGACCTTTCCCCCGCTGTCTGCAGTGTCAAACCTGCCATCGTTATTCATCGAGCTGGCAAGAAGTATGGTTTCACCCTGCGGGCCATCCGTGTTTATATGGGTGACACAGACATCTACACTGTACACCACATGGTCTGGGTGAGTACTCTAGCAGAAACAGTGGATTGAGTGGATGTGCCAAAAATGCCTTAGAATGAACATGTAAAACAATGCTTTTATGGTAAATGAAGAATGTATGTAATGCAGTGTGAGTTTGGGATTATATAGCATTGTTAGCATAATTCTTAGCATAATTAAATTGGATCTTTTTATTCAGCATGTGGAGGAGGGAGGCCCAGCACATGAGGCAGGTCTGAGAGAGGGTGATCTCATCACACATGTTAATGGGGAGCCGGTCCATGGCCTCGTACACACTGAAGTTGTGGAACTTATTCTGAAGGTACATTCTCAGAAACACGCACGCACGCTGACACACACACACACACACACACACACACACACACAAACACACACACACATTTTCTCAATGTTGCATGGTACTTCAACTGACAAATGAATTTGTTTTTACCTGGCACAGAGTGGCACTAAGGTATCCATCTCTGCCACGCCTTTTGAGAACACATCCATTAAGGTGGGTCCTGCCCGCAAAACCAGTTATAAGTCCAAGATGGCCCGACGCAACAAGAAGACCAAGACCAAAGAGGGACAAGACAAGTAAAGTTTATTACTTTTCTTTGTATCATATATTTCTCTAAGTTTTTTAAAATATTTATTAATGTATTCAGGATTGATTAAGTAAAAATGTTTACTTTTTTAATAGTTGTACTGTGTGTGTGTTTGTGTGGGAACTGTAGCAGCAGTAAGAAAAGGAACTCCCTGTTTCGGAAGATCACTAAGCATGCATCCCTCCTTCATACCAGTCGGAGTCTGTCATCCCTGAATCGTTCTGTGTCTTCGGGTGAAAGTGTTCCTGGTTCTCCAACACACATGTCCCCTCGTTCCCCTACACAGGGCTACCGGTCCACACCAGACTCGGCTCACTCTGGTAAAGTTTTTAGTATGCTATAGCGTAGCAAAACTGATGTTGTTGTACAATGACTGATATACCGAATCTAGTGAAGTCAATCAATCAGTTTCAGCGCATTTATGTTTGCCAACTTTTTTCAAAAGGTCCGTTAGGGTCTCCATTAAATTGTGTATGTTCATTGGCTTTGTTGACATTGAAATCAAGCTGGTAATAAACACGAAGCAAAAGCCAGTGGTCTTCATATATAATCGCTTTTGTTCCTATGTAAACCTTTGCTCATGAACAATTTGTGCTTTTTGCTGTTGTTTCAGTTGGTGGGAATTCTTCTCAGAGCAGCTCTCCCAGCTCTAGTGTTCCGAACTCTCCTGCCAGTTCTGGTCAGATCCGTCCCAGCTCCCTGCAAGGCTTGGCCCCAAAGTTTCAGCGGCAGTACCGTTCCCCTCGGCGCAAATCTGCTGGTAACATCCCCCTCTCACCGTTGGCCCGTACACCCTCCCCTACGCCCCAGAGCACCTCTCCCCAGCGCTCCCCTTCGCCGCTGCCGGGCCACACGCTAGTTGGCTCTTCTATTGGCCAGTCTTTTCCTGTTAAACTTCACTCTTCTCCTCCACTGGTGCGGCAGATTGCCCGGCCAAAAAGTGCTGACCCCCCTCGCTCTCCCCTCCTGAAACGCGTGCAATCGGCTGAGAAATTGGCAGCCTCTCTCTCTTCCTCTTCTTCATCTCCCTCTCCCTCCTCAGCGGGGGATAAGAAGCTGCCTGTGGGCACTAGCCGCAAGCACAGCCTGGACATTTCTCACTCAGAGTTTAAGAAGGAGATGCTCCAGCGGGACCCCAGCCTGCAGAGCCTGCAGGAGTCCACTAGTGAAACCCTGCTGGGAGGGAGGGTTTCTCCCGCAGAGAAGGGCAGCCTTCAAAAGCACTCTGGCCGCAAGTTGAGCAGGCAGGAAGGCCCTGATTCTGGAACAGGATCTCTGGGTTTGACTCCTGGAAAAAGCAAGCTGAAGGACAAGCTGTTTGCTATCCGGCAAGACCGTGCGGAGCGCCGTGAGTCCCTGCAGAAACAGGATGCCATCCATGAAGTGGATTCGTCCGAGGATGAGACAGACGAGGGTTCAGAGGATAGCCAGGATGGTCGCAGATCAACATTTGTCCCTCCAAGCCATGTGCTTCGGCCCACAACTGTGATGGTTTCACCCCATGCTATTAGGATGGGACCTGCTGCTTTACCCACTCTGTCTGTGACTCCTACAGCAGTAGCTCAACCAGGCTCTTCTCAGCACAGCCAGGGACTACAAACTCAAGCTGCTACATCTCTGCTGCAGCCACAGGCCGAAGCCAAAGCCTCAGAGCTGAAACTCAGCCAGACCCCAGTATCTCCTCCCACTCCTGCCTCTACCTCAGCACTAGCAGAATCCAGTAATAGAGGGGGGATAGTTCCAGATTCTTTGTCCAGTGCTAAAATGAACACTCCTCAGCCCAGCCCTCTAATTAGCACCTTTTCTACTCCTGGCAGTGCATTTACCACTGTCAGCAAGGACCCATTTCTCAAACCCACAGCGCCCCCTGTGGACCGGAGGACCTCCAAAACTGCTGAGCCCAAGGCCAAAGTGAGCAGCAAGCAAGAGCCCAGCACAGTACCATCAGTAGCCCGGGAATCACCACTGTCCACTACACCAACTGGAGGCATCACCAAGGAGATGAAGGAGGCAGACAATCGGAGACAAGCAGCCGCTGCAGCAGCCGCTGCTGCTGCATCATCATCATCATCATCCTCCTCCTCCTCCTCCACATCTACTGAAAGTGGAGTGGATAAAGTGGTTTCTCAGCTAGCCACAGTGGCCAAGAGTGTACTGGGCCCAGTAAAGCTTAACATGCCAGGGACCAAAGAATCCCATGAGAGAAGCAAGGAGCTGAGACCCCAGGCAGATTCATCCTCAAAAAGCAAGGAGCCTCGTTTGGACCGTTCTGACTCTCCGGAGACCTTTCCATCTGTATCTTCTGTCTCCCAAACAGGCCGAGTTCCTGAACCACCATCCAGGCAGCCATCCACTAAATCTGAGCCACCCTCCGCTTCTCAAAGGCCGCCGGAGCTTTCCGGAGCTTCAAAGAGGCCCTCTACCCCAAAGGACTCCTCCAAAACCACAGGCGAGCCGCAGGACAGGTCAGGAACTCCAAGCAGCAGTGCCACCCAGAGGCCTGGACCTGAAGCACAGCCCCAGAGCCAAGCTAAACCCTGCTTCTCCATGCCACAAGACAAATCCAACAAGAAGACGTAGCAGTCCTGCACAGAAAAAAAATAACAACTAATGAAACATATTTCAAATCTCAAAGCTTGCATGTTTAAAAGCGAAACAAAAACAAACAAACACATGCGCAGTTCACACTAACCCTGAGAAGAAGAGAGAGAAGATATAAGTCCAGCAACTTGATTCTGGATTGTTCTATACTGTGTGATTCATACATTAATAGGGGCTTTGTATTGTTTTAATTTTTTCCCTTACATTTCTCAACATTTGTTTTAGGTTTGCATTTTTGGCAAAAAAGGAAAATATGGGGCTAGAAATAAACAAGAAAAATAATTCTGCTGTTCAGTACCTCTCCATATGAAAATTAGACATTTGTTCCAGGATAGAGATAGTTGTGCCTTAACACACTTCAGAAAACCACTTGCAAGTCCCTCTACCGTTCGGTCACAGGGGGGTACAATGTATCTCAGCAATAAAAGTAGCGTATGCTTAGCAATTTGTATAAACACATCAACGTAATGTCCTAGCACCCTACAATAGTTGGCTGAAAACCAAACCAATTTTCCCATTAGTCTCTCATACGCCAGATTTCAGTTTGTAGGCACTAAACAAGCGGTGTGTCTGGTAGGAGTCTGGGACACATCTTTGTGTCATAGTGATAACATGATTTGTGTGCTAGAGTAGTGGATAAAGAATTTTTCTGCCATTGTGAGTTCACTTGCAAATTTGTTCTCTCAAAAAGAAGTCCACTAAACTGGAACGGTAGTCATTTAGTGTAGTCAGAACTACACTAAATAACTACCGTTATTTTCTTTTCTGTTTTTGTGGGTTCTTGCTTGAAAACGTCTAGCTGTTTAGTTTTAGCCCAACATATACATATATATAAATATACATAAATATACATTTTCTTCTGATTATTATAATAACAGTTAAAAACTGGGCTTTGTACATGCTGGATGTTTAGATGATGAAGTGTTCTTGATGACACATTCTGGTCAATCTGATCTGACATTAATGCCTGTACCCAAACTCTTACATAGCACTCACACTACTGAAATGCCCTGGCAAGGAACTAAAGAGTGTTTCAAATTGGAAATGTTTTTATTTCTAGCCCCTGATCTCTTTTTTTTTTTTTTAAACAACTGAAATGTTCTTTTTTAATATCTGGACCAACTAGCTGTGTTCTTCTGTATATTTGCCACTAATCTTTTAGGTTAGAAGACTTGTACATGCTTGTTCATGAGAGAGTGGATGTGTGAATGTGTGTGCATATATAAATGAATATTTAAAGTTCTGTTTGGTGTCAGTTTTATACCCAGTGGCATTGGGAGGGTGTCTTAGATTGGTGTCCTGTCTTTGCCATTAGCTCTGTCCGATTTACCCTTTTTTGTGAAAAGCCTTCAAAGATGTATTTGCACAATCCATTTTTACTTTGTCTCATATAAATATAAAAAATAATAAAATACAGTCCAATCAGATCCGGGGCCTTGTTGGGGTCTTAAAGGGTTCGACCAATCACTTAGCCCCTGTTACTTGTCATATCGTGTTGCTACTGTACATTGATGTGTTCACCATGCATTTAAAAACATAAATATCTGTGGAAGTTATAGCTCCCTCATATTGCCCTCACTCCCTTACATTCTGAATTTAACACATCTACGGCATATTGAATGCGTTTTTTCTATTGGTTTTTAATATTACTTACCGATTAGTGAAGAGTCCTACATGGTCCTATTTTAAACAGGAGAAAAAAAAGGAAGTCATTTAGACAAAGTCAAATCCTCAAACCCTCTTTATACGTTCTGTCCAGTTTCTTTGGTTTTCTATATTGTATTAATCATAGTGGCTGTTAGTCACACGATGGTATGTACAGTTATGAGATATGTCCATATAAAATGTGAATGGATGTCTTGCACATTTTAGCATTTTTACATTGTCAGGAAAGGGCTTTTGATAGCTTTTTGAGCCTGAAGCTTGATTCCTGACATTGAACACCACAAATCAGTGCAGCGCCAAGCAAGAAAAATGATTTAACACGACTGCAGCGCAAGTCTAACATATGATTGTATTGTGTTTTACAGGTGGCATTTTCTGTATGTATGGCTAGACTTGAAGTAGTATGTGAGAGTAGATTGTTGAGGCAGATGTATATCTGTCCTGCACCGAAGTGGCTCTTTTTTGTATCCACAAGCTTAGTAAAGGCCAATTGCCTACACACACCACCAAACGCTGTCTCATCCTTTACGGAGCTTAACAGTGGGCTCCAAATCTTACAGATAAAATCAGTTTCACTAGACAGAAGGTTGGAAAATGGCCTTCGATTGGCCAGAGCCTAATTTATGCAGGAAAAAACGGCGTATTTTGATAGGTGTGCAGTGCTATGTCTAGGCACATGTCTTTATGGCAGAACTTTGTTTAGTCATTGATTATCAGAGAGACTCCAGGAGATGCCACGTCACCTTAGAAATTTGAACGAAGTAAAATAAAACATTGTCATTTCCCAAATTTTAAGTCATAGTCTGTGGTTACACATTCTGATTATAGAGTACCTATATAATGTATACGCCTGTTTTTTTACAACAACAAAAAAAAAGACTAGATTTAGAAATGGTGGTGCTGCATTAGTGATTCCTAAAGAGTGTGATGTGCTCATCTTGTGTGGTAATTGTACTCACACTTCATTAAAATGAAGCCAATCATATCGTGCAGCCCTACACTATACAGATGGACACACACACTTGGCCAACACTCATCACTCCTTTAAGAGAGCCCCCTCTGCACAACAGGAAACCACTAGAGTGTACACATAGTTTACTCACTGTTGCTCGATATCAGTGATGATACATGACCACTGACCAGTGTCCTTCATATGTTTAGAACTCACAAACGCTAGTAAGAATATGTCTGGTGTACGGAATGCTGATCGGCAGTCTTGCAAGTGAGGAGCTGTTTGCATTTACATTTATAAGGAGACTAAAGACTGCTGCCACAGTCACTACACTTGATATGGGATCATGACTGGACAGAACAGGTGCTCAGCTGATGCGCATTGATTTCTCCAGGACGCGGTTGGGTCCATAGAAGTTACCTTGTCTGTGTGTATCGTGCGTTTGTCCTGTTGGGCTGAGACACATAGGGCTTGTATAGTAATGAATCAACAGAAATGGGCTAAGGAAAAAAAAAACTGCTAGTTAAACCAGTGCAATATCTTTTGTTTTTTTTTTATCATTATTGTGGTAAAGACGCATGTTTGTTGTAACTCCTTACTCCTTCCTTATGAACAATAAAGTTTTTTTTTTTAAAGAAAATCAGTACTCTGTTTTTTTTTAAATGCATTAACCAGCTGTTGTGTTTTACTTGGTCTGTATAAATGGTCATTAAACTGATGGGACTAGGCGTTGCTTTCCATAATCTCAGACTATAATCGCCCAACACAGTTTACAACCAGTTCTCTCAAAATACATCCCAATGTAAAATTGTTAAAACTGACTTTACTGTTTTTTTTAATTATTATTTGCTCATCTTTAGGTGTGGTAGGTAATGTAGCATTGGTTTGTGACAAGTATGCATTATTTTCTCTCTTCTCCTGTTCGTCCTGCCAAATAAATGTGAGAAAGACAAAAGGTTACTATAAAAACAAAATGAAATAATATACTGACTAATAAGCTTAGATTTTATGTGAGTCACTTGTATTATGATGTAATAAACGTAAAATCTTTGCGCTCTCCAGTGGGACTTGCAACAGCTCAGATGTACGACTTGTTCCCAAGTGCAGGCCAAAAAAGTAACAGTGTGACGCGTTCACTAAAAGAGTTTAGTACTTTCACTCTTGTAAGTCAGTGCTGTATTCTACAAGAGAGAACCAACTAGAAGAATAATTGTCGAAAAAATATGCGAGTATTAATTGTGCTTTCCTCCAGTAACAGTGTCTTTCTCTGGGAATGCTTTCCACCGGATTTTGCAATATTGCTGTGAGGATTTGATTGCATCAATTCTGGATTACAAACGGAACTTCCGAGTCGTTCTAACGGTATCGAATGGAGCGCCATCACTCCAGAGAAGGAGGCTCCCAGTCCAGTCCATGAAGCAGAAGATGAGGAGAGGTTGGAGGTTTTTCCATCTGTTTGAAAGGTGCCCACCACGTGAGACTATTGGTTTTGTTTGTGTCTTAATTGTGTGTGGATCTCCTGCCAGGCTGCGGTATGTGTGAGAATGTGTGCAAACAGGCCCGACCCCGCCTGCTTGCGTCTCCCATGAGGTGTGGTTTTCTGATGAGAAGCGGTGGGGGTTGAAGGTACTCAGACAAGGTGTGTGTGTCTCTCTCTCTCTTTTTCCTGACAGGCGGCTGCTGCTGGTGATGGATTGCTGACTCCCTCAGTATCTGGCACCTGTTCTACATGACCGGGGCAAACTCATTCCAATCCAGCTCCTCTCTACGAGGCCCAGACCCCCCCCCCCCCCTCACCCCCCAATGGCCTAATGGGGGGCCGCTCTGAGGGGGGAGAGTGAAAACTGCGTCTCTGGGGCTCAATAAGTTCTCTCTCGTTTCTGAATTTATTTTACCCCTGTGAGCTCACTCCTGCTTATGAGGTTACAAGAGGGGAAAAAAAGGCAGGGACTACCTACTAGGGGTGTAAACCTCTAAACTCACAGCAGTTACGTTTGATAATGATTCTTGTGGGAACCGTTTGGTTATTATAGAATCTAATTTCAAGTGAATTCAATTATTTGTGCAATGATTTTTTTAAATTCACTAAATGACGAACGAATGTAGGGTATAATGGAGATACAAGTAACTCATTTAGTTTTAGAATTTATAGGACCAGTTTCACAGACTTAAATAATGCTTAATACTAGACAGAACATTTTCTGATGGAGATTTACCACTGGCAGCTCAAATTTAGGCTAAATCCATGTTTGGGACACCCAGACCCATTAGTCTCAGAGCTACATGTTCACGTAAAGTACCCACAATAATTTCACAGGTACCATAAATTGATGTTAAATACACAGAGTGCTAGTGTTACCGCCTAACCCGGCCCCAGTGTAAGAACAGAAATAGTTTGCATTACTTCTACTAGTACTACTACAATCATCAGATGCTTTTCTCCAAAGTGACTAACGATAACAAGAGCCAAATATTAATTGCTAAATTCATGTAAGAGTAGTGCAAGACGATTAGGAGAAGAGATGCTCTCTGAGTCTTAAGGTGTTTTTTTTTTGAAGATGGAGAGGGATTTAGAAGATGAATAGTTTGCATTAGAGGAGGTACATGTGAAATGAAAGATACAACATAATGTGTGGATCTCTTTAAGATAAGAAAAGATCAACCTTTATCTTACCTTTTATAACAGAACTTTTATTTTGAAATCACTGCTGTTGCACCACATGACTAGTCATAATAACAAAGGTGACAGATAATATATGGGGCTGCCAAGGATACCTGCTTTATGAGCACAGACCTTATAAAACATCTACTTGACCCACACCACTTTGGGCCTTTTTTTTAACATTTTTTTTTTTTTTTTTTTTTTTTTTTTAAATAAAAGTGTTCCATACATCCAACACAAACATCTAATGAAGTGCCTAAACTTAGTTTGGGCTTTTTGGACTTTCTCTCTGTTTTGTTTTGATTGGTTTGTCTTTTTCTCTGAATGTTCATTTGTTCTAAAGCCTTTATTCTTTTTCTTCTTCTTAACCTTTCTTTACCTGTGTGTCTGTTAAAATATAGATATGTCTCTTGTCCCACTGGTGGTCTTTCTTCATCCTGCTTTTGGAACTGGTCAAAATATCCCCACACCTGAAAGCCAGTTTATTTCTAGCTGTTGCAACTGTCTGAGATTGGCAGGGATGCAACACATCACAATTTACTCAAACAATCTTGAGATTTTGTTGATTGTTTAACTGGAGAAAAAGAGAACATAAGATATAAAATATGCCATAACTTTTACACCAAACACATTTGATTCTTTTTCCAAGAATGGTCAATAAATTATATAAAGAACGTATTAAAATGAAAATCAACATGGTATTCATCAAGACTGCCCACCATTCGGTAGTGTTTGCATTTAATTGAACCGTTATAGTCATGCATCGCCACACAGTGTGAAATTCTTTCTCTACACCAAGTGAAACGGGGCTGCCACCAATGAGGGGCACTCCGGGAGCAGTGTGTAGGGACAGTACCTCGCTCAAGGGTACCTCAGTGGTGCCACTAGCAGACGCACAACCTTCTGATTGCAGGGCCAATGAGCGGACCACTAGGCCATCCAGAGTGCGGGATCAACACCAGGCTTTTTGGAATCTTCTATCTTAAAATTATTATTATTGTAGAATTGAATTCATCGTAACAAAATGTATTTTAAAATATTTTTCTGTTTCATGAATTCCTCCCATACCCCACACCAATTCCAGCTAAATGATCTGTAGCCCATCTGCTCCTGCATCAGCAGTTTTGGATCCCATTCCTTGCATGTTTAACAGTAGTTAGCATGTAAACAGGTGCATCACACTTCTTCCAAACTGTTCTGTGTTCTACATGTTTTAATAAATGTTTTAATCTTTCGTCCTATCTGAAACGAACCCTTAGCGATTATCTCCACCTGGCTCCGGCGTGACAGAGAGGGATGGTAGGCTACTAGCTGTGCTGTGGGCTAATTGTTCTCAATGGCAGCAGATGCCAGATATTTAATGAGCCAGTTCTGTGTGATATATGTATAGACTACTGTACACATACACATGTGGTGTGTGTATAGTGTGGAGGCTTGATAGGTGCCAGGCTAATAGTGTGTGAAAATGCAGTTGGATACGTGAGAGCTATAAATCAGCCTGGGAGAGAGAGGTGCAAGGTTTGGGTCTGATATTGTACACAGTATGAATCCGAGCCCTCAGCTGATCTTATGAGTTTCTGTCAGCCAGTTTTTGCTAGTAAATGGAGAAATATTGAATATTAAATACATGTAGACATACATGCATACATACATTTTATTACTAGTTTATTACTATTTATTATTATTACTATGTTATTATTATTTTATTATTAACAAGATGACGATGAATACAAATAAGCACACAAATAGTCTATTGTTTTAAAAAAAATAATAACCTTAACTCTGAAATAATTGACAAAAACAATCATATTACATAATACATTTAACGATTCAAATGTTCCTCAAACATATTTAATTTCACTAAAAATTTGATTATACCAAATATTATGTCTGCCTCTGCGAGAAAGCTGCCATTTGGCTGTGGGTGGACCATTCAGCAAGACAATGAACCCAAACAAACTCCAAAATCCACACAGATATTGTCCTCAGAACTTTTACTGAGTGAGTCACCAAAAATGTGCCTCTAAAGAAATCTTTTGTTCCAAAATGCAGTTTATAAACTGCATTATAAACTAATTGAGCAGAGAGCTGGACTGTGGTTGATATAGTAGTAGAGTTTTAGTGGACTTTACATCTTAAATTCTGACTGAACCAAAGACGATCCGGCTGCAGGTCTGCAGGACACCATCAGACTGAAGAGCTACCTAGATTTTAACAGTGTGAGAATATGTTGTTCTCCTACTGATAATTGTGTGTGTTTGTGTGTATGTGTGTGAATGTGTGTGTGGTGGTTGCCAGTGCAGTGCCAGTGGGAGGCTCCATCACTGTCCTGCTGATTGATTGGGACGTCAGCCAAGATAAAATATCCTTGTCCTGCACACACTTGGGACCAGCACCCAGGGGGGAGGTAAAGGAGAGTCCCCACAAACACACACACCTGCGCAAACATATGCTCCTGTAACCACATGGATACACTCATTCACTTACACACCTGCACGCAAACCCCTGCTGTGCTTCCGATACTACACACATAAACACAAACATCACCCGCCCACCCTCTCGGTCCCTCACACACAAACACACACTATTATTTCCCCAGAGAGGCTGCTTGGCCTCTGAGATTTTGCTGTGACATCCATTTATTTGTTTATTTCTTTCTCCCCTAGCTAACCCCTAGCTCCTCCTCATTGTTCTTTCACTCCATCTTTTCACTCCATCTTTTTTCCCTTCTTGTCCCCCCTCTTAGTATATATATATACATACACACACACAAACGAGCAAGAGAAGCATAGATTGTATCTTTAGCGCTCTTATTCCTCTCTTACTTTCGCCTTAAAATTTCTCCATTCTTTTGCCTCCTTTTTCATTTTCTCTCTTTCTCCCCCTCCTCTAGCTCCCTCTCCCTCTCCAACTCGTTCCTTTCTCTCTGTCTCTCCTCCTCTAACATTCTCCCTCTTCTTCCTTTTTCTGTTCATCCTTTCTTTCCTCTTCCTCTTCCCTCACTCTCTCTCTCTTCCACTTCCAAGTCTATTTTTATCCTCTCTGCCCCCTCCTCTTCATCTTTCTCTCTCTCCCTTCTTTTCTTCTTCTCGCTCCTTTTCCTCCTTTATCTTGCTTGCCAATCTCCCATGATCCCTCTCTCTCTCTCTTTCTCTCTCTCTCTCTCTCTCTCTCTCTCTTCCCGTCTCCCTCCCTCCCTCCCATCACAGTGGGCAGATGAGAGCAAGCTGCTCTTTGATCTTTAAGGCAGACAGCTCAATCAGAGTGAAGCAGCAGCACGAGTCCAGAGCTCAGATCCTGGCTGCACCTTTAATAAGCGAATTCGTCTCACCCCCCCCTTGCTCTGGGACGCCTCCTGCCACCTCCAGCCCTGCTCTACACATAAACTGTCAAATTTTGGGGCCTAGAATTGTGTGTGTGAGTGTGTGTATGTAAAGGCCAGTGAATGTGAGTGTGTACGTTTACGGTGTGTGTTTATGCCAGACTCTGCAGGCTTATCAATAATTCAGCAAGGCCCTGTATTTCTGAAAAATCCTAGCCAGCATCGCCTTGGGCTCACTGCTGTAATGAAGGCATAACTTTTGCGGGAAGGGAAAAAGTTACTTTTAATGATTTCCATCCTCCGTTTTTTCTGCCTGTAGCAGTTTTTCTGCTTTGGTCTTTTGCTCCGCTTTTGCTTTAACAGGACTCTTCTTTTCTAACTGTGTCACATGTCACCAACAATCAATCCCTCCCTGTAAATCCAATAAAGAACGATTAAAGAGCCCACTGTAAATCTCAATGTTAGTTACAAAATGAAGCCATATGAGGGCAGCATTTGATTGCGTTAAGTGTTCAGAGACCGTCCGAGAGCAAGCAAATGTCTTATGATTCAATATCTGTCTTGGGTCCTTTGTTGGTGGATCATTATAGCTTTCAGATTAAATGCATTAACACACTTACCAAAGAACAATACTACAACCAGAGCACCTAAATATTCGAGGTTAAACATGAGCAGTGCAATAGTAATGTAATGTTTTCAGTGTAATGTTGAGAAACCATGGGTATTCAAATTTCATTGCTTTTTGGGACAGGACTAGTATTATCCTGGGGCTTAATGTGATAAGAATATTAGGTGAAATATTGTGATTCTTGGGGTACTTACTAGCATTAACTCGCTTATATATACAAACACATTACATAAAATCCAAAAACTGGTAGTTTTAAAGAATTTAAAAGCCATCGAGGCGCTGTGAAATATGACGAGTCTCCTATCGCCACCTTGTGGTGACAAAACAGAACTGCAGCCTGGAGAACAAAGGCCCTGCTGCAGAGCTGCAGAACATAAACACTGCTTGATGTTAAGTACATCACATGTGTGCAATATATGATCTGGAAAAGGAAAACACAGGGCTGCCATCAACATTTTTCTTATTTCAGTTATAAGTATAGATTTGGTATCTCTGTACATTAATTAATTTTGCCACACATGTTTTGATTGTTGTGTTTTTTAAAGAGACTGTATGAAATAAAGTGAAAGACATAGCTGGAGTTATTATATAATTTATTAAGAAATACTGTGGCTACTCTGGTGACACCAACTGCAGCTCTCTGGCGTCCAGTTCATTATGTATTGAAAGTAGGACTGGACTCTGGACGCATTACAGCATGTCTTTTGTTAAACAGCACCCAAAAAACAGGCCTTTCCTCAGCAACTTAATGAGGTTAGGCAATTAGTACTCTAAGCTCTCTCTCCCTCCCTCCTTCTCTCTCTGTCTCTCTCGCGCTCTGTCTGTCTCTCTCTCACACACATACTCTTCAGAAGTACTGATTGATATTAAGGTGTTTCTAAATTCACCTGATGGAACTGCAGTGAACAGTAAGCAAGACATCACTGTTAGTCCTGTGATTTTGACATGCAACATGCAGCAGCGTTTGGTGGGACAGGGGAGGAGACGTTCCAGCACAAACAGGCTGAAAGAGAATTTTGAATAAATGGGGGATGTTTAATAAGGGCGAGGAGCCGTTTTAGGGTGCTATCTGTTTTGTCAGTTGTGAGTGATGAGATGTCAGTTTATTAAAAGTTTAACTGGATTCTGGCAGATTACACAGAATATTTGATACGCGGCTCCTCTTGTGCTTGCGAGAGTTGGGTAACTCTAAAAATACACCCATCAAAGTAAATGGAGGAATGAAAAACGGGGTAAGCTTTGATCAAGAGTTTCTCAGAGGTTTGACTGTTTTCCACCACTTCCTATCCTGTTTTGACACACTGACTCTTCCTCTTTTCCCCACATTTCTATATGTATCTGCGGTATTTATTTGAGTTCTAGTTTTTTCTTTACCCCTAAGATCTCTGGGACAGCAAGCAAAGAGGAAGAATCCCACAGGCAGCAATACGTTTATTTCCGTCCACCAATATAAGGTTCTCAATCCACAAATGCCCCCCTCACCCAAACCACAGTGTTTACAGCAAGCCTACAGCACACCACCCTACAATCACAGCACGCAGATTTACTTAGCTACACTCTAATCTGTAAAAGAAGTGTCACTGCACCCTGATATGGCTTTAACACATACAAGGGGGAGGAGAGACCCCACAGGACAGAAATTCTGTGCACAGAGACACAAAGGAAAAGAGAAAAAAATTAAAAATAACTAAAGAAAAAACGTATTGGTTACTGGTCCCCGCTGCCACCATAAGCCATAAGACCCATCTCCAACCAAACCAAAATAAATAACCAAAACTCAAACCCTTCTGATAGCACCCTCGTGTACACCACACGGTCCCTGGCGATACGTCTTCAAAAAACGGAAACACAGGAGACAAGGCACCTATTGTGTCTACCTGCTCGCCCTTCCCAGCCCCAATGACTGGCGGAACCACAGGGACCCTATCACCTACCTCAGTCCTTGGGACTCGTGTTTTTTCCCCACATACCAGTCCACCTCTGCAGGGAGTACCAGGCCGACCCAAACCTCTGGTCATTCACCCCCTGTCTCCGGCATGCCCACCCTCCATCCAGCGGGGCACGGCTGCAGGTGGCGATGGTTCTCACTGGGCCCTCCAGTTCTCTGGCCTGATCTGAAACACCGGGGTCATGGAATCCCGCTGCTTAACCACCACTCATGGGATGAGCTACCTAAACAGCGCTGGCAGAAGTTCTGCAGCAGGACCCCTGTGGCACTTTGAGATTTGTTCTAAATGTAAAGTGCGTTACAAATAAAATGTATTATTATTATTACCCCTATAATGGGGATCTCCCTCCCGACAAAGCTGCCTACCAGCTTCCACTGCCTCCTGAGTCTGCCACATTTCGCACCCACTCTTCCTCTGGTCTCTCACTTACTTCAAAACTCACCCCGCAGCGCTGGTCTACTGGTAGGCGGGGCTGGCGTCCAAACAAGACCCAAAAGGGTGACAGACCAGTGCTGCTGTGGGGAGAACAGTTGTAGGCCTAAACCAACTCTGGCAGATGTACCCTCATCGGCTCTGCTCCATGACGGGAAACTTGTTCACCAGTCTCAGCACCATCTGATTCCAGCGTTCACATGCCCAATTTCATTGCGGCCTATATGGGGTGGTCTGCAACTTCGTACACCCGTACAATTCTCACAGTTCCTGGAGCACGCGGGACTCAAACGCTGGACCTTGGTCCGACAGCAACTTCTCAGGGCACCCGTACCCACGAATCACCTCTTCCCAAATCACTCTGGCCGTTGTCCTGGCCGTCTGATCCCTTGTGTGTACTCCAAAACACAAAGATCAAAAGCAGTCAGCAGATAGTGGTAAGGGTCTCCTGACTGACCCAGTGACAGAAAGTCTACGGCGAGCACCTCCCTAGGGCAAGATGTTACAACTCAACCCAAATAGACTCAACTCTCCTGGGGCAACCTACCAGGCACTCTCTGCAGTCCCACTGCCACTGCTCAATGTCACTTCACAGCCCTGGCCAGTACACCCGTTCTTTCAGGGCCCCCACCATGCGTCGACTGCGAGTATGACCCAGAGTTTTGTGATAGTCGCCCTATATAGTCGCCCTTTGGGGGAACCACAACACTCCATCGCTCTTCACCCCCAATCTACAGGCAATGGCAGAGCACCCCTTGCTCCACCTGGAGATCTTCTCTCTCTCCCCACAAGTGTCACTGCTCATCCAGGATGGGCTGAAACCCCGTAGACACCCACTCTCTCACCCAAGCCTCCTCAGGGTCCTGACCCTGTCATTCTGTCCACTTTTGTTAGTCTGGATCTGAGGAACCGCAACTGGCCAGGGCCACCGGCACAGGGCGTCCACATTCTGATGCTCCCTACCAGACTTGTGTTGCATTTCAAAGTCAAACAAGGCCAATTGGCCCGACCATCGCTGTTCCACCGCTCCTTGCTTGGCTGTCTTCAAATGAAGCAAAGGGCGATGGTCAGTCAAGACTACAAACTTTGCTCCCCACAAGTTGTCTTTAAACTTCTCCACCACCTCACACTTTGGTGCCAAAAGCTCTAACATGAAAGCACTATAATTCTGATCATTTCTTTCAGCCTTGTGCAAGCCCCTGCTCGCATAAGCAATCACCCTTTCTCGCCCCTCTTGCAGTTGGGTCAGTACAGACCCCAAACTTGGGAGACTCTGTAGGGTGTAGTCTGCATAGGCCAACAATGGGGCCTGGTTCAGGGCCTGTCTCAATTCCTCAATGGCTAATTGGCAGTCTTCTGTCCAGTCCACCTTCTGACGGTAGGTCGCACTCAATCCACGCAGCAGCCCATGGAGTGCCCCTGCCCCTGGCTCCTCGCAGCTCCCCGCCACAACGTTTCTCCAACCCACCAGTCGTCTGGCTCACTGTGGCTCGTCTTGGCGTCCACCTTTCTGCTGGCACAGCGCATGACCTGCACACACAGATTACAGAGACCTCTGTGCCCGTATGCACTCCCAGTATGCTTAAGCCACTTCCCTTTGGGCCAGCTAGGTCATGCTGAAGGCAGCTACGTCTCAGGGTCCATCTCACGGCCGCACCGAAGCTTCCAATCTCCCCCGATACTACTCCCCTTGCCGCCGCACTGCTCTGCCACCACTCACAGCACGCCAGGGCTTCTGTAAGGGAACACAAACAGGGAGAGAGTCTGCCACGCCGCCTGCCCCACCACGATAACCAGCCGCTCAACTCAGACCCCGGTACCCGAGTCCGCTCACACAACCCCCAACGCAGCAAGCTGCTGCTCTGCGGTCGCTTGAGAAAGTCCTCTTTCTCCAACTTTCTCCTGCCATCCAGGGAAAAATGAATATTGAATGCAGAAAAAGGCCCCAAGCCCCACCCTGTCAGTTTGTTACCATGCCACTGTGCTGCCAGACACAAAAGCAAACATGGGAAAAAGGGAAAAACAGCACCTCTCATGGCCAGATACGACATATCACTCCCTGCAATACACACTCCATCCCTTTCTTTCTTCACCAACTCCACTGCCTCTCTTTTCTCTTTTTAACCTCCTCTGTCCTTATCTATCCTTTTCTTCCCTCCATCATGTCACACCTTCTCTTTCCCCAGCTCTTTCTACCCCCTTTGCATCTTCTTCTTAAAGCTGTGTACTACTTCTTCTTCAATTGCCCTGATGAGCACACTCATTTGTCTCTTTTGTTCTTTACCTACCCAGCCCTGTATCTTCACTGCTAAGGAGCTTATGGTGAACAGTTAATGTTCATTTTGCTGCTCTGCAGAATGAGCCTCTCTTGTTCTTTCCAGGAAATGTTGTGAACGACTTATTGCTTCATCCACTTACCTTAACGCAGAACAGACGGCTGAGCAAAAGGAGTCTATACAGTAGCAAATTACGACAGTCTCATTATCTTTACTGGACCATTAGTAACTGGAAAGCTTTGGAGCTAATCAGTTGTTGCTGCAATGATGCCGCGTCCTCTCCTCAAGGGTATGCCTCTGCATAAAAACATTTACCTGCCCTAACATGCTAACACAGCACTCCAGGCTACAAGAATGATCACTTCATTTGCAGCCGAGCTCTACAAAGTTTCCATAACAATTCAAAAGCAGTGCCATCACAAGACAAGCCAAAGTGGGTATTCTTTGTGGTTTTAAGTAGGAGATATTTTTTATACACTATATGTACAAAAGTATTAAGACACCTGATCATTACACTAGCAAGGACTTAATGACATTGTATTCAAATACATAGATTTTAATATGGAGATGGTCCTTCTTTGTGGCTACAACAGCTTCTACTCTTCTTGGCTTTCCACAAGATTTTGGAGTTTCTGTGGGAAGTTGTATCCATTTATTCTGTAGATCAGTTATGAGGTCAGGAACTGATATTGGATAAGAAGGCCTGGCTCACAATCGACATTCCAGTTCATCACAAAGGTGTTGGACAGGACTGAGGACTCGGGAAGTAAGTGGCCTAGCCCAAGCACTAAAAAAACAGTTGTGTCCCAATTTTTATTCAAAACAAGAGAAAAGTTGCTAAAGATTGTGAATGTAATTCATTGTGTAAATTTGTTATGCAATTGACCTCGTAATTAAGTTGTATAGCGAAGGGACAGTAATATCCAGACTTCTAGAGGTTAAAGCGTTTAGTGTCTTGTTTTTCTGAACATAAGGAGCTGCCTTAATGCCAAAATGACCATGTAGTTCTTTGCGGCTTTTTTTGAAATATGTTTCTCTCTTTTATTCCCAGTCCATGTGTAAACTTTCCTGAAAGTGTATTTCTAGTGTGCTCATGTGGATCTGTTGCAGTGATGTCTACATTGCTGGGCTCCAGGCATTAAGATGAAACTGGAGTGCAGCCTGGTGCTGCGTGATTTGCAAATATGTCCGCTCCATAAAATGTTACGGTGCCTCAGAAGCATGGTGAGTCCTATGCCACACTTTCATCTTCCCTCAAAGCATGAGCATCTCCAGATATCCTATTCATCACTGCTCTCCCCTGGCAACTCACAGTTGCATGGGAACAATTAATGACTGTTTATACTGCATCCTGCCAAAAGCTCAATAGCTTGCTTTGAAAACCTAAATGTAAACTAATCTTATAAGCACTGTTTGAGCATAGAGCCATCAACCAAAATTACTCCACGTCAGCTACGCTTTTAAGATCTCAGTCTGGCTTTAGACTGGCTCTAATAGTAATGTTTTCCCAAGTCAGACACTCTGTATGGATATTTCTGATGTCTATACACAGTATATTTCCTCAAGTTAATACACAAAGTTTTCCTCCAGAGGCCACCATGCTAACCAACAGCTCGTCTCTCTCTCCTGAGGTTTCTCTTTATTCTATCTGGAGTCACTGAAGGCCCATTTCCCTTTTTCAGACCCTTGTACTTTTTTTCTTTACAAAAATGCTTGCTCTTTTTCTTCATGACCTCTTCCACTGATATCATCTCATATCCTCCTGTTATCTATGACTACACTTTCTTGGATCACAATAACAGCTTTACAGTGCAGTCTGCTCAGTTCATGTTATGATCACAATCCTGTCATGGAAAAAGTCAGCGAAGAGGCAGCGATCATTTTACTGCATTGCGGTTGATCGTAATCAGATGACGTATGCTGAGGGTTCTGCATCTTTAAGAACTGTCTTTGTCTTTGTTTTTGAAGATTTACTATACAGCAGGTATACTTTTTATTCAATGTATTGCAATTGCATATATCCACTGTCATTTGATGTCACTTATAAGTACAAAGCAAAAAAGTATGCACTGATTACCATTAACAGAGAAAGGTGTGGGAACTGAAATGAAAAGGGAAATTCAGACACTACACATTAATAACATTAGTACTTCAGGATTGTGGTTCAGTTTTGGTCCATTCCTGTTGGCAAAGTGTCTTTAGATTCCTCCGATGATCTCGTGACTTCAAAATGCTGCATACATTTTCAAAGGGATTTGAGTCAGGAGATTAACTAGGCCATGCAAGTACTTTTAATATTTTTTTAGAAACCAGCCTTGAGTCTTGCTGAAACATTAATCTTCTCCTAAACTTTCCTCTAATATCTGCCATTCCGTATCTCTCCGTTCAATTTAATATGATGATTTGTAATGCCACATCTGAAGAGACGTAGTCCCATTTTATGATGCTCTCACTTAAACAATCAAATGTTCCTTACTGGCCTCACACAGTGGTGTGGTGCGGTGCATGCTTTTCACCATTTGAAGACAACGGTTAAAAGCACTGACTTCTCTAAATAAGCAAGAACTGAATATGGTTGTTTTAAAAAACTACCAAAGCCATGACCAAAGAAGGTACCAAATGGCTGCACTCTAAAAATTTAAATTATGTTTTATTAAAAGGAATGCTGGATTTTTAATAACAGGACCTTTAAATGGGGAGATTACAAGGTGAACCTGAGTGGTTCCACACACACTGAACACACCACAGGAATCTAATTTTACCCAAATATCCAATTTTAAGCAGATTCATTCTGACATAGAGGTATGGAAATTCAACGGAGCCGGTCCAGGAAAATGTATCTTAGCATAACTTACACAAGTATTTCTCTCTATAAAATAGTTTCCTCATTCTTTTATTTCAAATATTTGTTGGGTTCAGTTAAAAATGGATAAGACAACTGGAACCATACTGGAGCGAAATGGCACATTTTAATGTGAACACAGGTCTCATGCCAAAGTGCTAGACTGCTGGTCTATACAGGACTGTCTAAGTATTTGCTCATGCGTATTTACGTCACAGGCTGTATCATTATTCATTTTTTAAAAATCCAAAATAGCAAATTCTACTCACAAGCTCAACACCATAACAAAGTTGTTAAGTATTTGAGACAAAAGCCACCTCATTTCCATCCCCATTGTAAGTGGTTTGCCTCAGTGAGAAGCATGAGTGACATAACCTAGCCGGTCCCCCTGACCTCTACAGCCTTGCACTGTGATTTTCTTCAGGGGGTTAAACTGAAAGGTCTGATCTCTGGCGTCCAGCAGACACTGCTGGTTTCCTCTGAGCCACTCTATAATCACTCTGTAATTGTATCCATGTATTCTTTCATTGCAACTGTTGCTAAGGTAGACCAGCTTTAGAGGGTTGTGCACAGACATTTTCGGGGATGGGGCTCAAGGAGAAGAGGGCAATCTGAATGTGAATGAAATGTAATTTAAACTACAGCATGTTTGTCAGAAAAGTAAATGTCGCAAACCTAGCTGGGTTCATTCTACTGCTTACCAGGAAGTAATTTTTTTCCCCTGCATCTCTTTGTCCTCTCTTCCCCCCAGCAGATTAGTTCCACTGAATGAAAACCCTCATCTTTTTATTGTACCTGATTTCTATCTCCTGGGCCTGCGAAACACTTAAAAAAAATA
The DNA here is from genome assembly GCA_037974465.1 of Brachypetersius altus. NCBI lineage: Eukaryota > Metazoa > Chordata > Actinopteri > Characiformes > Alestidae > Brachypetersius > Brachypetersius altus. The sequence continues at coordinate 11,769,949 of JBBPDB010000108.1, forward strand.
AATAATAAAAAATGAATAAACAAAGCCGTTGAGATGGTGAAGTGACTGATGCCACAAATAGCGTGATTTGTGGTGGGTGAATGCTCATTTCAGCAGAAAACCCATGAGGGCGGGCCTTGCCAAAGACCTCTTGAAATTAATCTATTAATTATTCATATGCTATATGTACATATTTATACTAGGGAATGGATGAAGAGACATCTATTATTAACAATGCCAAAGTCTTTCCTGATGTAAGTCTTCCTATGTTTTGATTTATCCCAGGTCTGCGTGTGGCACAGTTAAGTTATGGGATGTTATTATTTAGAAGTCAGTAGATGCCAAGTGTCTTGTTTTGCAGTCACTGCTTGCTGGTGCATGCCAGTTACATATGCAAACACAGTTCCTTTATGTGTATGTCATATTTGTAGAGGAGGAACCGTAGATTAGGAGCTCTAGGACATAGCCTTGACAAATCAGTTATTTATGGCATAAGGCAATTAACTACCCACAGTTTCAAAACTTAACCTAATGGAGTGATTTAACAGGAACAGGATAGGTCCAGGGTAACTGACTGCCATACTATTGCTACTGTCATGAAACTGTAGTGGAAGCAAACACCTCCTGATCTAGTGTGAAAAGGTGTTCTAGCATGCATCTTGAGACATGTGACACAGATGCAGATTTAGGGATAACTTTATTTATAAACAGAAACAGGCACAAGGGCCTTAACATACAACTCATACAAACTAGAGAAAGGAGTACCTACAAAACTAGGTTGCAAGTCGGTGGACCGACACTGAGGAACCACACAGACAGATCTTATATACAAAATCCCCAAAACCCACAAACCAATACAAACTACACATCACCTTAACTGAGCACACTGGTCAGCTGTAATATGTTAATATAAACAAACCACATGACTTTAACCTGGACCGGTGTTCTTTCGAAACATACCACCCATCGAGATGTGCTACCGTGCCCTTCTGCACATGTGCAGTTTCGCAGTCCTGGGATTCAGTGCTACCCTCCACTGGGGACACTGGCAGCTGTATGAGCTTTAACCCTTGAAGCGTTAGAACCTGACTGTATAAACTGGGTCTATGCACCTCAAAATATTTATCTATCTAGGTTCTTCTCATGTAAATCAAATATGTTTTATTATGCATTTATTATTTGCCTATTTCTCATCCTTTTGACCATTTCAGTACATGAACAGTGCAAACACACTGTTTATAACCATACATGCAGTGTAAAGAATAGTAACCACTATACACATGGAGGCAGCTTAACGTAAATAAGTCTCTAATGGTCTTTGACACTATTTACATTAGCAGAATCACCAAGCTGAGCGACTAATCAGCTGTGTTAAAGCCCCTGCATACTAATACGGCAGCTTAGAGGAGCAGGATGAGCTCAAAACTGGTCAAACTTGAGTCTCCTATTACGGTGTTAACATCGTTAGTGCACATTCTCTCATCTAAATGCCTTTGCACATTCCTGTGCTACAGGTTAGCTGAGGTCCAAAAAATTATTTAAGTCAAAAATATAAGATTGGGTTTAGAGTCAGAAAAGGAAGCTAAAGTGCAGATGATGCAGATCAACACCTCCAGAGCCTACTTACGGGGGCTTTACCTGTACTTTACTTACAAATAGATGGTCGGTTCATGTGAGGGTCATGCACGGACTTCAAACTGAAAACTGGCGTGTGGAGACATACCAGGCTAAGCACATACAGATGGATTAGGTTTATTGCATTTGGCAGGAGGGATAAAAAAAAACGTCCTTAGGTTTTACATTCTGTTCCAAGTCATTTTGGACCATTGGTCCATTCATCAGTAACCTGTTAAAGCCAGCTGGCATTTTCAAACTATGAAAATAAATAAATAAATAAATTTAAAAAATGGATATAGAGGGCCTTTTTCTAACAGTAACCTATATGATGGTAGGTCTCTGTGTACCTCACAAGCATAAAAAATGCATTCATTTTTATAAGATTGTGTGCATGTGTGTGATAGTGAATGTGTGACTCAACAAAAGACTTGACTTAATGACATGATTCAATTTAATGAATTCACGTTCTCATTAATCAAACAGATCAAGCCAGAGTGACCAAAATAGAGTGTCACCTAAAGATCCTTTAGAAGTGTGTGGAAAGAATGGACTGTGGAATAACCAGAGGGGCTTTTTAAGAAATGTAATCATTTTGTCGGTTGTTTTTGTTTTGTCTTGGCTATATGACTGCAGGATTCCTGTCTTAATGCATTATCCATGTGGCTTTATGAAAAGGCCTGGGTTACCAAAGCATCAGTTCCTCTTTACCTGGACATTACAGCCAGTTCTTTCCTGTTCTTCCAAATATGTCTCATGGTGTCATTCTTAAAAAAAGAAACCCGTAGGCACAACTGTTCATTAGAAAGTGCCCTGCATGGGCTGGACAGACTTTGTTCTCTTAGATCAAATACCTTTAATTAACAACAGCCTCATTGCCCGGGTTGACTGCAAACATCTGTCTGAACGCAGAAATTAAAATAAGAACAACATGAATGAAACTCACTGGCAGGATACATACTTAAAAATAATGGTTCCTACATGGTTATCAGTTTGGGCGTGCAGTCTTAAGTAGAGCTGTGTTAAATTTTAGAACGGCTCATTGGACATATTCATGACCATTTTCAAAAGTAAAGTGACCATTCTGTCATGCGTGAACACACCACAGCACACAGCATGACCAAATTCTTCTCTGCATTTAACCCATTCACCAAGTGAAGCAGCAGGCAGCCAGGAACACAGCGTCCAGGGGCAGTGAGTCAAGGGAACTTTAGAGGTGCCACTAGCAGTCTTGGGAATCTGCTGTAGAAAGGTAAATGGATGAGGGGCGTAAAATCATCTGTATTGCACCAAAATGATTTTGCTATTGTTATAAATAATATAACTGTTTTGGTATCATATAGAACCCAAAGAGTAATAATAAAAATGGGGGAAAAAAATTTAATTAAATGAGATAGAGATCCACACACACCTGTGAGCTGCACAGCTCTGGCCAGTTCTGCTCTCTGCTCTGGACACTGCCTGCTGCAGAGCTCTGTGCTGTGTCAGTCAGACTGGCTGTGCTTTTCCAGTCCACTGTGTCCACACTCTGACTGTGAACGACCTGCAGGAGGATGTTTACAGAGGCTGAGAATACACAGACACACTCCTCAACCAGAGCTGGAACACACTTTAGAATGAGAGGGAAAGAGAAATGAGGAGCGATGGACTTCTGGAGTAGCTCTCTCTCTCTCTCCCTCTCTCTCTCTCTCTCTCTCTCTCTCTCTCTCCCACTTTCTCTCTTTCTTTGTAACTCTTTCCTTTCCCTCACTCTTTTCCCTCCATTTCTCTTTATTCTTTTATTGCTCTCAATCTTTCTCGCACACTTCTCTCTCTAGTTCACCCTCTCCCATGTCCTCCTTTCCCTCTAAAAGGGAATATTTTCTCTCCCTCTGTTCTGTACCCTTCTCTGTCCCTCTCTCTGTCCATCTCTCTGTCTGTCTCTCTCTCTCTCTGAAGTGAAAATGCTGCTGTTATTATTGTATTAGTGTCATTCACCCGCCAGCACCCACCTTTACACCTTCTGTCACCGTCACAAAGTAAATGTTTCTGTGAGTCTAACTCTCTGATATTTGCTGTATTCAAATGCACTTCCAGTCTCAAATCACCAGAACTCAATACTTGCTTACTTTCTTTCAGTATAGTATCTCAATACTATTTGTTTGCACTGAACTGTCTCTATTCAACATAACAATATCTGCATGTTGATCTGTTTATTGCATGCGTTCGCCTGCACACAACCCCATTATTCTTCTTTAATTATTATGTAGATATTCAAAGACATAATAAGGGCTCTTGATTTCAATTACCACACTTCTGCAGAAATACTCTTGTTACACTGCAGACAAAAAAGAGCATCTATAAGCAGGCAGACATGGTGTTTGTGTGTGTGACACAGTGTGAGTGAGTCACAGTCCCGCTGTCACTAGCACTGTGTGTTATACATGCCTCTCAACACCAGGAGGAACGCATCTCAGTCACAGGCTGTTTTATCCTCAGCTGGACGTAATCGTGAGACAAGGACAAGGAGTGATGCGGATGCGGAGGAGAATATCAGATAAACGAGAAGACCATTACCAAAACCTGGCTGCACCACACTTTCCTCATCAGACTTTTGGTGCTCATTCAAACCTTCGCTTGTTCTTTCCAAATTTCAAATCTGTGCCTGATTAAAGAACATTACATCAAGCACAATCATTGCCAAAATAAGTGATCTGAAGGACTAAACCGTGCTGATGTATTATATTTTACTCATGGAAATATTGCTCACATTTGAATCAAAGGCTTCATGGGTTTACACTCATTTAAATTGGGTAAACCAACTCAATTTAGCGTATAATTACCAAAAAATGTAAGATTTCTTTTTAATGCCCAATTTGGTTTGGGCATATTCCACCCACTAGCTTGAGTTTCCCCAATCACATGATGCCACCAACACTAAGAGGGTGAATGTGAGCGCATACTCTGGGTCACATGAAGTTCGTTCCACTGCATCTTTTCAAGCTGAATAGTGAATAACTTTTCACTGCAGTGCACTGGACACTGTTTTTACCTGTAAAGTTTTGGCATTTTGATGATTTTTTTGGACAGCAATGATGTATGATAACTCTATTACTCTGTTATTTATTTGAGCACAATACATCATGCACACATATAAAGCACATTTCGCCTTTTGTACTTCATTTTGATTAGGCACAGTCAATAGATTGCCTCAAAATGGCTTTCAATTGATTGGTGTCTGACTGATATGATTATCAAGTCCACTAGTGATTTATGAGCTGATCGGCTTTGACAATTATGTACTTCCTTAATACGTACTCTCTGTTCTTCAGCATCCATCACCATCGATTCGTTATGCTGTAGGATGCTTAATGACTCTGTTGTTTTATTGAATGGAATGAATAAATTTTGTCTTGCAAAGGTCAGCGTACTGAGATAAGAATATTAGCTCACAGGGATGTGAGTTATATCAGAGTTGAAGTGTAGATCTTTTGGACATCGGCGGCTCATTAAATTCCACGGTGGTGACACTGTAGTCTCACAGAAGTCATCATGTTAAAGTCGGAGCCATGTCCAAATACCTCTAAGCTGTTTTTTTCTATGGGAAAATCACTGCTGTTGTGCTGTATGGTAAACTAAATGTTCCGAGGTCCCCGTATGAACTTCATATTCCCCGCGGACTGTTCAGGGTGTTCATGCTAACCTATGTGCATCGCTGAAAGCACCTAGAATGGGTATGTGACCATCAGAACACTGTATTACAGTGTAATAAGTGTATAATAAATCAATTCTGCACACTTTTTATTTTTATGCTGTTACATTTTCTGTGCTTTTTAAATCATAACACACCTTCTGTTTCACCTCTTTCTGACAGCCAAGTGAAATGTGTCTGCAGACTACTGTGCAAACTTGATTGGGTAAGTATATACGCCTCAGGCACTCATAAGGTAATCAAGTTGAGGGCTTGAAAATGAACTCAAAGTTGAACTCCAGTGCAGCTAAATAGTTTCTCAAAGCTGCTCTTTGCTCAAACAGGTTTTTACATTAAAAAAAGAACACTCCCCATCTTTCTTTGCTTCTCTCTCTCTCTCTCTCTCTCTCTCTCTCTCTCTCTCTCTCTGCCCTCATATCAAGTCATGGAGGTGAAAAGCTGGTTAAAACGCACCAGAATGTTCCAATCTGTTGCAGATCCCACATGATGCAAGCAAGTGCAGTGACCGGAGTTTGACTCCTGAGCTGTCTGCGAGCGCGGAACATTGATTTGAGCGGGAGAGGGCTAAGGAGTGATAGCACAGTAGAAGAAGTGATGATAGAGGAGGGGGAAGGGGAGGAAGGGGGTGGGAAAGAGATATAGAAGGGTAATCCGAGGCCTCGGTGGGAATTGTTGACGAGTTCGTGACAAACTACTCTGGTCTCATAGGGGATAATTAAAATCGCGAAGTAAGAGCGAAGCTGCTGCCATAACAAAGACGACGCTCACCCGAAGATGGGCTCCTTCAGATAAAAGACAAAGACTTTGCGCGGGACTTTAATAACAGTGCTTTTTGGAGGGATCTGACCCAGAAAGTCCTTCACACTCTCAGCAGAGACACTATCACATACTCACACACATGTACACTCACACACACACACACACACACAAACAGTACACTGCTCAACTGGCATCAACAGCATGTCTAATAAGGCCGGCATCTGCCTGCTGCTATTACGAGAATAGACAACCCCCAAAACAACCACACACAGGCAACCACACGGGGGGTACTGAAAGGTTGAATATTGTTTAAATATGCATGTTTCTGCTGGCCTATTTACATCACATTCCCAATGATGAGGGTTATTTGGAGGTCTAACTGGTCTCCAGGCAATTTATCTACTACTCAATATATCAACTTCTCTCATCCTTGCATCACACAGCGTATATATTGACCACAATCCACTAAAGTAGTCCTCGGAACATGCTGGTGCACATAAATCAACAATTTAGATTGACAAGTGGTATGGGACAGGCTTAATTTGAAGAAACGTCTCTATGGTGAAGTGTTTCATCTTTCAGATGTTCCCCCAGGGCCGATTTTGCTGGCACAAATTAAAAAGCAAAAAAACATTTTTTCTCTAGTAAATTATTTTCTGTATTAAAGTGAACTTTTCTTTGTGAAATGGGTACAACCATTTCCTCGTATAAGCTCCCATAGTACCCAGAACTGTCAAATAGTGATTGTCAGATGCTTCTGCTTTGCTCACATATCGTTATTATCAGAACTAAATCTTGTGAATCTTGAGCAGTAATCCTTGACTTTCAATGTAAGTTAATCTGAAGAGATTTTATCCTGTCAATGTAGACAATTCTATTGGTCGGTTCGTTATGATGATTTTTTACCACGATGTGAAGGGCAGCTGGTGAGTTCAAATGATTACAAATAATAAAAATAGAAAGACGAGGTTTTATTTCAACAGTAGCAGTATTGTTTTTTTTTTTTTCCTTTTATGTACTTGAGTATGACAGAATTCTGAGATTTTTAGACAGTTTCCATTAAATATGCCATTGCTGTTTTTTTTCTTTTATGGAACACTCATGTGGCAGTTGTGTTGCCCTGTATTATTCATTTGAATGAGTCTGATGGAGATATGTTTTTGCTTTCTGCTGCAGTTTAGCATGTCAAAAGGTTCTGTAGTTAATCCAGACAGGTGGACTTTTACAGACAAAATAGTGCCAGTGTTTCAGCCAAATTTTCTAAAACAACAACAAAAGTCCTATAAAAAGTTTCACAGAAGCTGTGACTATGCAATGTGTCTTCAAGCACACTATTCAGTAACTGAGGCCAGTATGGCTGTAAAAAAACTGGCTATCAATCTTAAGTATTAAGGATTTTGTGCTTAAAGCAATTCACACAGTAATTTGATGACTATTTTTATGCTTGTGTCTGCGCATTGTATCTGGAATTGTATCCAGTTTTATGTTTTGTGGTTTTAAATTTTATAGTGTGTCTGTGGTCCTCTGGACCTCCAGACATCCAGACGGTCCTAGCACATGAGTGTAGACCAAAAATATGAAGCCCCGAGGACCGGTTTGAGAACTAGTTTTGATTTTTGTGAAATTGATATTTTGCTTTAAGTTCAATCCTAAATATAGTCGGTAAACTTCACTTTTAACTGAGAAACTATATTTTAGCATACTGCAGTTGACTAAACATGATAGTGCATAGTGTCTACCAGCTTAGGAAACAAAAACATCAGTGCCAGCCTTCTATTCAAGGATGCAGGAAAATATATTTAAGGAACTCATGCTAAATTCTATGTTTTGGGATTTTTCATTGTTTAATCAGCCTACTGTGTTTGTCTTTTTTTAAGTTTTAAAGCAATATTAGGCCACTTCAGCACACAGAACTATCCTGCAGCTCCAGACTGTATTTTAGTGACATGCCACTACCAGCAGCAACAGCAAACATTATATTCACTGATTCATTCTCTTGAATGCAATTTCTTTCACAGTGCGTTGCAATTACGGATCTTGAACATGGCATGTAAATACAAACTAGAATGATGCATGAGTATGTGACCCACACCTCTAATCACTGCTCCAAAATTCCCAGCACCTGGAATTTGGTTGATTACTGCTTGGGTTGTATGTGTGCCCAAACTTTTGAACCAAATTTTTGAGACAAAATTTTGATTGTTGCTGGAATTTGAACTTTCTGGTTAAGAACCCAACCCTAACCACTCAGCTATCATTCTCTGTTCCCAATGTTCACTGGCTCCTGCTTGAAAAATCTTTTCCTTTTGTTTATATAAGCACTGGATGCATTAATGATGCCTATGACAGGCACAGAGGAGAAGTGGTACCGAAATTGATTTAATAATATTAATAATAAAAACGTAAGAACAACAAAAACCACATGCAGCAACGTCAGCGCCCCTTTCTTACCATGTGCCTGCGTCTGTATACAGGAATTTGACCTCTTTTTGTCATCCACTGGGAAAACTTTGGACATTTAACGGTTAAAAGTGCCAGCCTAAGTTCTGTGTTAATTCATGACATTGGGGTTATGGCTGTGGTACATGTAGGTTTCGTGTCAACACTCCAGACTGATTATTCAGTAGCAATTACATACACAGTAACTCCACGCTGAAGTGGAAACATATGTGGAGACTTACAGGAGACAAAGACCAATAGCAGCTACACATTACATGCCAAGCGCTCTTCCAGTGTTTAGCTAATTTGAACTCATCTCAGATCTGCACTAGAAGAGTTAATGCAACACTGTGAAGAACTGCAGTCACAAACAGTTTCCGTTTGATACAAAGCCTCGCACAGAAACACACTAATAGACCTTTACCCGCTCATTTTATATTCTCTGCAGAGATAAAGGGAGACAGCCAGTTCACCTCTTTGTGCCGTGTTTCCCCTGTGGCCACTGATAACACTGGAACACTGCCATCGCTAATCCCCACCACTTCGGCGTCTTGCAGCCTGTGTATCTGATGGAGAAATAATTACCTTCTCCTTAATTTCCTTTTATGGATTTCTCTGGCCTTGGTGGTGGTGGCCCGGGCCCCTGCACCACCCTAATGTGTGGTTGAGACAGCAGTGAAAGTTGGGCTGAGTTATGACCTCCATTGAATCTGAGCCTACTCCAAACCAACTCACCTTTCATGAATGTAACAATGTGCTCATACAATCTTCATCATTTACTTCTGTTTTGTAAAAAAGACCATATAATGCTTATGACCACATAGTATCTGTGGTGCCAGTTTTTAGTATATTAGTTAACTGACTAGTTATTGTCCATTATTACACAGTCATACAAAACTGGTATGATTTAAGACTATTCATTATAAAACATTTACTAATGAGTGACATTAACATTTTGAAGAATGTTAACCACCTATTAATGATTAACCATGCAATACATAAATGCATATTGATCAAAAAAATACTTATAGATAGCTCTGTAAATTTTTCACAATGTAAATTATAGCAATTATTAACGCATATGTAGCAACTACATACTTTATAGCTAACACTAGCAAATTATTAGGTAATAAAAATCCTGCTTCTTTAAATCTGCCATTACTGTGTTAATTAAATGGTGTTACTGAAATATTATATTGTTGATGTTTTAACCTTATATCCCTGAATGAATAACTTAATGTGATAAAGAATAAAAAAGTATTTAACTTAAATGCATGTTAATGTCATTAAAAATTATTCAGTGAGTAATTTGGGGTACATTTCTATTGGTTAATTCGTAATGAAATCTTATTACAATATGAAGGGTGATTGGCCTGTTCAAATGGTGTAAAAATGAGATGAAACATATGAATTGCACAGCAATAATATCTTATTTGACACATCAGTACTATGAGTTAACAGCTAAGCCAAGACCAAATGAGACCACCCAACATCTAGAGCTCCTCAGTATGCTGCTCTGGTTTTCGTGAGATGTTTTCCCCTTTGACAATTCTTAAAGCATCAATTTCAGATGACAGTGTGTTGAAACAGCAGATTTTCAGCCAATCCCTCGGATGGAATTTTAATTAACAGCAATGACTCAGGAAGCCAGTAATGACAGCTTTACGTGGCTGAATTTACAATAGGCAGTTTATGACATACAGATATGATCAACCACAGAGGCACAAAAGTGCACAGTTTGTTTGTGTTGCAGTGAAATACTGAATGCAGTTGGTTATGTTGAACATACAACATAAATATACTGGATACACATACAGTGTATTTATTACTCAAGATGTATTCTGATGACAGGTTTGTAACAAATCGATTTATTGATAGAAACATTTACTCAATACAAGTCAGATAAAGCAACACTAGTGATAATCCTTTTACGAAACATTTACGAAAGGACTATTGTATTGAATTAAGTTTCACCCAGATGACAGCATTCCTGAGATTTTTAGGGTCAATTGTTAAATATACCACAATATAAAATTTTAACTGTAATATTGTCATAATGGCACATGCCAAGGGCTGTATTAAGCAGCGAGTGAGTGAACAGTGAGTTCTTAAATGAATTTTGACAAGGGCCAGATTGTGACGGTGACACGACCGGGTCAGAGCATCTCCATCTGCAGTGTTTAGTACCTACTAAAAGTGGTCCAAGGAAGGACAACTGGTGAACAGGCGACAGGGTGACTGGCTCACAAGATGACAAGGCTCACTGATGCATGTACGGACTGAAGGCTAGTCCATCTGGTCTGAGCCTGCAGAAGAGCAACAAGGTAAAAATGCCTGAAAAAGTTAATGCAGGCTGTAATAGAAACATGTCAGGACACGTAGCACATTGCAGCTTACTGTCAATGGTGCTTCTTAGTCTGGTCAGAGTACCCATGCTGACCCCTGTCCACTGCCGAAAAATCAGACCTATGCAGTGCTTGACGAGAGAGCGTTTTTGGCAACATGAGTGACACCCACACAATGTTAGATAGGTGTCATCATTGCTATGGTTGGTCAGTGTGTAAGCTTATTATGGCATTATGGAGAGATCTGTCCTAAAAGGCCCCTTTTAGTATATTGCTACATTAACATGACTTAGTTTAACTTTTCATTACTGCTATTACTAATAGTACTATTACTACTGCAATTAGCTTTATGATGAGGCAGTGTGGAGTCTACTTAACCCTGTTTGGTGGAAGGCTACTATTGCTGAATTCCATATGAACAATGTTTTATATGTTTTTATTATATTTACTAGATAAAAAATGTTTTTTACAAGTAACAAATGAAGAAAACCTTTTTTATACGAGCAAGTGTGGCCAGATTTTTATGGGTAATGTAAATGTATCAAAATTGCATACGGCAGTATGGGGCAATTACACAACATCACTCCAATAGAAGTCTTTGTGCAAGACTCCTAACCTACATCTGGAATATGATAATTCAGGATAAGCCCATCTGCCAGAGGCATAAATGTACATGTACATGTAAAGTAAAGTGAAGTGGCCCCTTAGGGTCATCCATGAACACACCACAATGTGAAATCCTTTCTCTGCATTTAACCCATTCATCAAGTGAAGCAGGTGGGCTGCTACCAACAAGGGGTTCCCAGGGAGCATTGTGAGGGACAGTCCCTTGCTCCAGGGTACCTCAGTGGTGCCACTGGCAGTCCTGGGATTAGCTTGGCTACCAGCTGCCCCAGTTAAGTAAACCTCAACATAACATTTTGAACATAACTACATTTGCTGGTCTTTAAATATGTGCTGTTTACTCAAACGCTAATTGGGGCATGATCAATAAACAATGCAGATGACCCAGACTGCACACCTTCTGTGCAGTCTTTTTCTAATTAACACCCCAGAGTAGGACTACCTCAAAGAATGTCTGTTTGAAATACTTTAAGGCATTATACTCACAATAATGAGGTCACTTAAGAGTGTTCCAGTGATATCCAGGAGGATTTAAAGAAAATAGTGAGATTGAGGCAAAAGAAAATGCATCTAGAGGAAATGTGATCCTTTCTGTTAGTCTACCGTCTCTCTCTCACAGACTCTAAAACCACATAGACAGACCTTTACATGCACTGCGGAGTATTATCCCTGTCTCCTTGTCCAGAGAACTCCCACTGGGACTGATCAGAGTTGGGCCAGACATATACACTTGCCAGATGTAGTGCATGAAGTTTTCTCTTCTGCCCTCTCCTTAACTCTGCCTCTGAGAGCAGCACCGGTTGCGGAGAGAGAGATGAGCTGAATTCATTCATCGCTATGTGGCAGGAAGACGTCCAATCCTCCGCTCGCAATCTGCCAGCACTTTTCAAAGGGCTGAACTTCAGTTGACCGCGGCTCCAGACTGCTAGCTGTCTGGCCCTGGGGGGCCTCCGGGTTCCCTGCGTGCTTTTTAACCAGGGACCCCCGCACCACTGCCTGGCAGGGTGCTGCTGCTTCTGAGCCCAGACCCAGGCAGAGGCAGAAGCATAAAAAAATCATCACAAGGCGTGAGTGTGTGCCCCTACATTTCATCCACTAGAACCCCCACCTCACACAAGGTTACCTACGGTCCTCCACTCCGCTCTCAATAAACAGCGATGGGCCAAAGGGATGAATCGACAAAGGGGTACGAGTAAGTTTGGCTTGTTCCCCATATCCTTATTATTTGTCTTCACAGCCCTTTCATGATTTTTTAATGATCCTTCGTTGAGATGACCTAGTGTCAGTTAACACAAAGAATTACAAAGCTAATGAAGGAGGAGCTTTGTCGGGAAAACTGTGGCAGAAAAGGCTGGACCACCAGGGGGTGCTCCTGGGCTCACTGCCCTTCTGCAGAGGGAGATCGCATGTCCTCTCTATGAACCCTGATCAAAAGCCACATCAGAACAGTGCATCAGTGAGCAGAATTATTGCACATTTCTGCAGCTGAGCACATCGGTGTGATAAGAGTCTCACATCTTGTCTGTTCAGAGCACTGCTATTAATGAGCAAAAGCACAGAATTTCTTTCATAGGCAACAGTGGTGCATTTCTTGTTTCTCAATCTAATGTTTCTGCTTCTCTCATCATCCTTTCATAATCTGATTCAAGCCAAAACAATGTGCCAATTTGTCAACCTAATTACTGACAATGCTAATAATTACAACACATAATCAAATGGTACATATGATTGTACCTTTGCAATTTTATAGGAGAAAGAAAATACATGTATAACCCAAACATGAAATGTTTGCTTTTTGAAACTTTTGTTGGTTCATTCATGAAGAGTGAAAACTGAAAAACTGTCATGGCTCGGTCAGTGGCCGTTAGGGGTCACTGTTTTTGTTCTGTTTTGTTATTGGGTTTTGGGACTTTTATTTTGACTGCCATGTCTGTTTGTGTTCACGTGTCACATTTTTCACCTGATTTGGGTTTTCTTCACTGATTACTGTTGTATTTAAGTTCTGTTTGTGTGGTCCACGCTATCTGTCCAGTCTCATTCTGGATTTACCACATAGTTGATTCCGCAATTGGAGCTCAGGTTTGTTTAATTCCATCTATGTATACATACGCAATACACTGGATATCAATGCACGTATCAGAGTTGGAACTGTGTCAAAGTCTTAATTTGCCTGAGAGGTGAGGAAGTGCTGAAATTCAGCTATAAAAAAGAATAATAACAATAAAACAAAAAATACAAAAAAAGTAGTATTATAGCGGTTTTGGAGAAAAACACTTTAATACAACATCGAGTTGACAGCATGCCCTCCGTGTGGAGGAAGCCTGGAGAAACAGGTACACAATACTAATGCTGGTTTTCAATGTAGTTTACAAAGCAAAGAGGTGAGTACACCAAATGTAAGTTACAAAGCAAACTTAATGTAAGTTGCAAATCAAAGAGGTGAGTACACCATAAAACAATAAGTAAGGAAGGATACAAACTCATGTAGACATAGAATGAAACAAATCAAGTAGAAAGCAGGAAACAAAGCTACAGGAGCAAATGGTCTCTGAGTAGCACATGGGAAAAAGAACTTTCAGGTCATGTTTGTGAAATTACATTTACTACATTTGGCAGACGCCCTTTGGCAGGGATGCTGCTTTGACTGTTGAATAGTAGCATGCAATACAACTATACCATTTCATACTAATTACTATAGTACTAATAATACTGAATTGCACTTCTCCTTGTTGCACTTCTCCAGGGTGGTGGTGGCGTAGTGGGTAGGATACTCGCCTCTAGACCAAGAGGTCATGGGTTCGAATCCTACCTTCAGCAC